>NQLW01000001.1:50147-93797 GCA_002312845.1 Kalanchoe fedtschenkoi
CAGCCCCTGGTTTGCACGACCTCGATATCACCATCATCCAACATCACACGTAGTATTTATTTACTTTAAAATAAATGACGCATCCATGCATGCATGAATGATTGTTGCAGGGGGACACCACCACAAGTTGAGGTCACCTTCGAGATAGATGCTGCTGACGGCTTCCTCAACGTCACGGCGGAGAACAAGTCGGCCGAGATATCAGAATCCATGACAACCACCATCGAAAAGGGTCTTCATCTGGCAGATGAAGAGATCGAACGTGCCGTGAAAGAGGCTGAGGAGTTTGCATGCGGAGGAGGACAGGAAGGTGAAGGAGAGGATTGATGCTCGAAACAGGCTGGAAACATATGCACACAAAATGATGAACCGAATCGCAGACGAGATTGTGTGTGATGATGACAAGAAGAAGATGGAGTGCGAGCTGAGGGAGGCGCTGGATTGGCTGGATGACAATCAGAGAGCTGACAAGGATGAGTTTGTGGAGAAGCTGAAGGAGGTTAGTTGAGGCTGTGTGCAATAACCCTATTACCAATGAGGTTTATGAGAAGAGTAGTTTAATGTTGCCAGGGGTCACAGAAAGGGTCGGGGCCGTCTCATAAAATATTGTAATTGCGGTCCGAAGGTTAAATTGTCACAGAAATTATGATAATATTTAAATAAAAAACCATTTTATAATATTGGAAATGGACTTTTAGAGTTTTAGTAAAGCAATAAAAATTAATAAATTATTCAATTAATTAACATGAAATTTTACAAGTAAAATATCTAAACATAAATTTTAATATGTACGTTTGCATAGGTGAATAACATGCTTAATATAAATTCATTATATTATAATGATTCGTTCAATTTTCTGAAGTGGTACACTAGTGAGTGGTAATATTAATATAAGTTCTTTATGTGTTTAGTTTGGACAGATTAAAAATTATATTTGTTATATATATGAAGAATGAATAAGTTGTTATGATAAATGTATTTAGTTGTTTGGTATGATTCTTTAAAATTCAATAAATACAGGTTTGGAGCCTAATAACACGCTCAAACCTTAACCAATGTCATCTTCTTCTCAAATCTCTTATCTTTCTATATCGTGAAACTTCATCCTCTATCTTCGCCTTCGTCACCTCTATACTTTAAAAATCAAAAGTTCTTAATTGATTGACGCCATTTAATAGTCTATTTGTGTAAGATTTCTATTTCATTCTTTTTTTTAGAGGCCTTCCCCATCGCTCCACCTGCACATGGGTGTTGCATATAATCTGATCATTTTTATTGATGAATAATTTTATTCATTTACTAAATTATTTATTAAATATATTAATAATTCATGGCCTATTTGCTTTATCTATGCGCTTCATAACAACAAACAAATTAAATGTCAGAATTTTTCTTGAAAATTTGGAAGGTTCTTGCATGCATATAAAAATAAATTTTATGTTTCATTAATTGTAGGGGTGGAAAGCTAGTTAATAAACTCGTTTAGTAAGTATGAATAAATTCATAATTCAATAAAAAAAACACGTTTGAAGATTTATTAAATAAAAGACACTGCCGTGAACAACTTAAACTATACATATTTGACCTGATTATGGGTAGTTCTCATATAATTAAAAAGATTTAACTTATTCATAACTCGTGCAAAATTTATATTTATTGAACTAATTAAGAGTAATTCTCAATTAATTTCAAAGTTTTTAGCTTAAAAATCAATTTCATAAACAAGTACTCGGCCCCAGATTCGCTCAAATTCAAGTAAGAACTTATTTTTAATAAATATTCAGCATTATTTGTAAGAGTTTATGAGATTATAAGATATAATGCGACACTTTATATGAATTAATTAAGTAAGAAATCAGATAAACTAAACGTCTCATTTCCGTTTTAGGGTTTAAGGGTATTTGGGGGTATATACGACCCTTGAAAAACTAGATCCTAACACTAAACCCTAACCGTCCAATTATTCTAAAACCCTTAAAATCTTAAAAATGTAAAAACCTTAAAACTTCAAATTGTAACTCTCTAAAATTCTAGAATTCTGAAACTTTTATTATTTTAAAAAGGAAAAAACATAATGTTATTTTTATTAGTCCTTTATATGACACGTATAACTTAAATTTGTGAGTTTAAGTGTTACCTTATATTTAATTAATTAATATGCTATCGTCACGTGCCATTGACACAAGAGGAGATGTGGTTGACTGTTGAGAATGCGGGGCGTTTTTTACGTGAAATTCGTCACACGTCAGATATGCAATTGGGCTTCGCAGGGCCCAGACCAAATTCGTTTTCCTAAAATGACGAGACGTACGAGTTCCTGTAGTTTTTCTTATGGAAATAGATGACGTCAAATTGCGCAACACGCGCGCTCTGATTGGTCCATCTACGTGTAACCATAACTGTATATAAACGCTTGTGCCCTCCCCCATGATTCCGAAGTCAAAAATAAAGTCAAAGCTAGCAGCAGCGACAATGGCGATGCAGAGACGAAAGAAGGTCATGATGTTGTCCCACGTCATCCTCTCAGGTAATGAGACACCCACCACCCACCAGTCAGTCTCCGGTACTTCAATAATGATCTTCGAGTTCTTAGCTGTTTGTTGGATGTTGTGCAACTGCAGTTTTCTCTAGAGTAGCATTGATAGCCCTAGCAGCGTCTGCTGCTGGTGCTGCTGAAACTCCTCCGAAGCAGGCGCTTGGGACGGTGATCGGGATCGACCTGGGAACGACCTACTCATGTGTGGGTGTGTTCAAGAACGGGCATGTTGAGATCATCGCGAATGATCAGGGGAACCGTATCACTCCTTCATGGGTGGCTTTCACCGACACGGAGCGTCTGATCGGGGAGGCTGCCAAGAACCAGGCGGCCCAGAATGGAGATCGAACCATCTTCGACATCAAGCGCCTCATCGGCCGGAAGTAAGTCACCGCACATGCTATCTCAATTATTAGTTTCCATGTTTCCGTAACAACAAAGCAATCCATTAGTTAGGATAACGTTAGTTGATTCTGATTGACAACCAGAGGCTCTGATTTAGGGTTTTCCTTTTTTTTTATTTACGTGAATATTCGGGGTTGGTTTAGGGTTCAGGGTTTCGCTGTTCTGATCTATTATGTGATCTGGGGTTGGTTTAGGGTTTAGATTTACCGTTTTACTGCTTTTGTCTACTCTGTGAATGATTTAGGGTATTACTGGTTTTATCTATGTGGATGTCAGTATCTGATTGAGTGGTTTTTTGTTGGTGGGGTTGGTATCGCAGGTACGATGATCCTGATGTTCAGAAGGACATCAGGTTTCTGCCGTACAAGCTTGTCAACAAAGAAGGGAAGCCGTACGTGGAAGCCAAGATGAAAGACGGGGAGATCAAAGTGTTCAGCCCCGAGGAGATCAGCGCTATGATTCTGGGGAGGATGAAGGAGACGGCGGAGGCTTATCTGGGGAAGACGATCAAGCACGCAGTCATCACCGTACCAGGTACGATAATAGACGTTCATGGTTAAATTTATGGGACAGAGCCGCTCGATCAGCTTTTGATTCGTGGATGTGAATATGATGTTTTGGTTGAAATCTGTGCGCAGCTTATTTCAATGACGCACAGAGGCAGGCCACCAAGGACGCCGGGGCGATAGCCGGGCTCAATGTGGCTCGAATAATCAACGAGCCAACAGCTGCAGCGATAGCTTACGGGCTGGACAAGAAGAGCGATGGGGAGAAGAACATTCTAGTTTTTGACCTGGGCGGCGGGACGTTTGACGTGAGCGTGCTCGCTATCGACAATGGGGTGTTCGAGGTTCTGGCCACGAGTGGCGACACGCATCTTGGTGGCGAGGACTTCGACCACCGGCTCATGGACTACTTCATCAAGCTGATCAAGAAGAAGCACGGGACCGACATCAGCAAGGACAGCAAGGCGATGGGGAAGCTGAGGAGGGAGAGTGAGAGGGCCAAGAGGGCGCTCAGCAACCAGCACCAAGTTCGCGTCGAGATAGAGTCGCTTTTCGACGGGGTTGATTTCTCTGAGCCGTTGACTAGGGCCAGGTTTGAAGAGATTAACATGGATCTGTTCAGGAAGACTCTCGTCCCGGTGAAGAAGGCCATGGAGGACGCTGGGCTTAAGAAGAGTGAGATTCATGAGATTGTGCTGGTTGGGGGGAGCACCCGGATTCCCAAGGTGCAGCAGCTGCTGCAGGAGTTTTTCAAAGGGAAGGAGCCTTGTAAGGGTGTGAACCCCGATGAGGCTGTCGCCTTCGGCGCAGCTGTTCAGGGCGGAATACTCAGTGGGGAAGGCGGCGAGGACACTAAAGGTAGAAAGCTTTGAACTTGATCATTGCAGAACAATAATGTCTGGTGAAATGGTTTTCTTGACATAGGTTTAAAATTTGCGTGCAGATCTCCTGGTGATTGACAAGGCCCCTTTGAGCTTGGGCATTGAGACTGTTGGTGGGGTTATGACCAAAGTGATCCCCAGAAACACTGCCATTCCAACCAGGAAATCTCAGATCTTCTCAACTTACCAGGACAAGCAGACAACTGTTTCCATCAAGGTATCAATAATCCATCAGCTTTTGTTTCTCGAAAGTCTTTCACACACTTGCTGCCATATGCATTGTTATCTTATTCCTAAACTAAGTTCTATGTGTCTGTGTGCGTAGGTATTTGAAGGTGAAAGAAGCTTGACGAAGGACTGCCATGAACTCGGACAATTCGACCTGACAGGCATTCCACCGGCCCCCAGGTTTGCACCACCTCCCCGTCATCGAAAGTCGCAACTGCTAGTTACTTTATCCTATATATGATGCATGTGTGAATGGTTGTTGCAGGGGAACACCACAAATTGAGGTCACCTTCGAGATAGATGCTAATGGCACCCTGAACGTGAAGGCGGAGGACAAGGCGGCCAAGAAATCTGAATCCATCACAATCACCAACGAAAAGGGTCGTCTGACAGACGAAGATATCGAACGCATGGTGAAGGAGGCGGAGGAGTTTGCGGAGGAGGACAAGAAGGTTAAGGAGAGGATTGACGCTCGAAACAAGCTGGAAACATACGTGTACAACATGAGGAGCCAAATAGAGGACAAGGAGAAACTGGCAGACAAGATTGAGTCTGATGACAAGGAGAAGATGGAGAGCGCGCTGAAGGAGGCTCTGGAGTGGCTGGATGACAATCAGAGCGCTGACAAGGATGAGTTTGTGGAGAAGCTGAAGGAGGTTGAGGCTGTGTGCAACCCTGTTATCAAAGAGGTTTATGAGAAGAGCGGTGTCAGCAACAGCTCTGAAGATCTCGACGATGAAGACTTGAATGATGAGTTGTAGCTAGGTTAACTTTTTAATAGTCTCTTTTTTCGCAAAGACTGTTTCTCCTTTCAGTTCATATTTCCTTTCCGTAATTACATTTATATAGGTAGAGAGATTGTATCTATTTTCCGTTTTAAAGGTACAAATTTTTAAAAAAGGTTCATTACATATTATCTCACGCACACTTGTCTTTGAATCAAATAAAATGAACTAAATTAGAGAAATTATATTTAATTTTAAAAACTCATTAATTTGATGTTGAAAGTGTAGAATTGTCGGATCCACACTCAAAACCAATTGGCTTTGAGTGTGGATCCAACAATTCTACATGGTATCAGAGCGGGTTTTGGCCGCACTCTTAGAACATGCTCGTGACGGTTAACTAGGTCCGCACGAGATCCCACTTGTCGAAGTTAACAAAGGTCCTCGCAAGTGAGGGGGAGTGTTGAGCACAGTGGTATTATCCCACATCGCCCAGTGGAGGCTCTAATTTGATCCTTATATATAGTTGGGCCCCCCACTCATTTTCAATTAGTTTTGAGTGTGGATCCAACAATTGTATAAGTTTAATTTTTAAAAAAAAAAACAATAATAATAGGAAGAACAAAACACTACCAAACTTTTATCATTCGATGCTTGAATTTTGTCCATATTCTTTGGTTCTTTATTCTAAGTTGACTTGTCTCACTTGGAAGACGTTCCACACATTTCGAAAAATAAACAATTAAAACAAAACAAGACAGCTAAATATATTATTCTATACCCAGTAGTTGTCAGACAAAGTGGGCATCCAAAAACTCAGATCCCCAATGGTATTCTCCGTAAATAAATCCAACCCTGGTGGCGATTCTCATCCAGTCATCAACACCATCAAAACTCTTAAATGGCACGATTATGTAGTTTCTCTGCAAATCTCCAACAAGCAGAGAGCAGAGCTTGGCTGCTCGAGCACCATGTCCATTCCCAAGCTTCTCGTCCTCCTATCCATAGCCCTGACCAGCCTCGTCTCGGCCGCGCACGCCACAGCCAACGGCAGCAGCTACGACGCCATCACCTGGACGACCCACGCCTCCACCTCCTCCTCGTGCGCGTGGGAGGATGAGTTCGAAATGGAGTCAGCAGAGAGCAGCCGCAGGATGCTGGCTGGCAGCCAGTACATAAGCTACGGAGCGTTGAACAGGAACAAGGTGCCGTGTAATCAACGCGGCGCTTCCTACTACAACTGCCAGCAAGGGGCTCAGGCCAACCCCTACAGCCGCGGATGCAGCACCATCAGCCGCTGCAGGAGTTGATTACTGCTAATCCTCTTTAATTTGTTTTGTCTGAGAATGTTTTATCAACATAAACAAATTCGATGTTTGTAAAATATATGTGTTGAGTTTTATACAAGAACGGTTATTTTATTTGAAAAATTATTTTCATACTTACTACATGCATAGTAAAATTGTTCATAAAAGTTTTATGTATAAATCCATTTTATAAAACTATTTTCATTGTTTGTTATAAATTAATTATAAATGTGTGTAATCCCTTTTTATGTAATATATATTCAATTTTCACCTTCTAATATTCATTAAGTAATATAAAAGAAAAAAATATATACATATTAATCTTATTATTGTTTTAATAATCCCGCTTTCCATTTGATGATCAAATAGACCAAACTACGAACAGCACTATAAACCGAATACCATGTTGGGCCGAGCATGTGGTGGGCTTTTACTATATTGAGCCCAATAACGACGTCATGCCGTTATCCTCCTTGCAAGTAAACTTAGCAACGAAGTTTGGACGTAACCTTAACCGTCACCCACGCAAACCGTGTGCCGTTATCTCCACCGTCCGTAGTCCCGGGATCCGCGCCGCGGATTCGCTCTCCCTAACCTTATAATTCGCCGTTCGGATCTCCAGCCTTCCTTCTCGAGCCAATTCACTTTCCATCAGATCAAACCCTAATTCGAAATTTCATCTGCAATTCTTCTTTTCCGAGGTCGATCGATACCGTGGTTGCCAGCGGTTATGGCTCAGCAAAACGCATCTGATTCGCCTCCGGAAATCGTAAGCTCCTTATCAATTTCATATCGTTGCCTTTTGAACTTGAATTTATGTAACTTTGGGATATAATTTCCGTTTTTGTGAGATTGTTTGACTGTCTTACGAAGAAGAAATGCTTATGAAAAAGATTGATCGATTTTAAAACTGGTATTTTCAAACGAGATATGTTGGGAAAAAAAAGCAGAGATATTTTGGGGAAAAACAGAAAAAAGATAATAGATGTATGCACCAGCCGGGAATCGAACCCGGGTCTGTACCGTGGCAGGGTACTATTCTACCACTAGACCACTGGTGCTGTTGTGCTACTAACAGCCACATTAGAAAATATACATTTGAAATTTCATCAATATTCTTTCCGCTGCCTGTAACTTCACATTAATTTTTTTCTCCTCTTAATCCGTTCTTAGTTTCTTTTACATTCTAATTTGTTTGTAGTTGTAGCCGGTTCAATCTACCACATTTTCACGATTAGCAACTCTTATAGTTCAGATGTTTGTTTGTGATCTGCATGCCTGTTCAGTCAGATTGTAACAGTTTGCATCTGCGAAAATGTCATAATAGAAAAAAAATTAAGAAAGAAATTTATAAATGATAGAAAATTAAAAAAGTCACATTTGAAAGAAAAAAAAAAGTCATGTTGGAGCTGGAATTCCTCGGACGACGATGTTATGTTGTTGACTTCTGATAGGGAAGGAGTTTATGTGTTGATTTATTTGGGGATTATTGTTTTAGGTCAATGATGAAGAGCAGAGATTGAAGTACTTGGAGGGAGTGCAGAGTGCAAGTTTACATGCAATTGCTTGCGTCTCAAACCTCTATGAATATGTCAAAGAGAAATCTGGACCGCTGAAGCCTGGCGTGCAAACGGTAGAAGGAACCGTCAAGAGTGTCGTTGGACCTGCATATGACAAGTTCCATGATGTGCCTAGCGAGGTCCTCAAGCTCGTCGACCGAAATGTACTCATCCTTCTCTGATCCGTTTCAGAAAGAAGAAAAAAAACACGCAAGTCGTTAAAGTGCTGATATGTATTTTGTACCGTTATTTTTCTAGGTGGATCGGTCTATGACTGGTTTGAAGCAACGCGTGCCTGCGTCGATAAAGGAAGCGTCAACTAGAGCAGTCTCTGCAGCGCAAAATGCGCCAGCTGTGGTCAGCTCCGTGGCATCAGAAGTGAAGAAAATCAATGTGACTGACACGGCCTCAGGGTATGCGAAAGAGATGTACGCCAAGTACGAGCCAGCCGCGGAGCAATGCGCTGCTTCAACCTGGCGCAAGCTCAATCAGCTCCCAGTCTTCCCCAAGGTGGCTGAAGCCGTGATCCCAACAGCCGCAACCTGTGTGGAAAAATATAACCAGACGGTGCAGTCCACCGCGGAAAAGGGTTACAAAATATCCTCTTACCTTCCCTTGGTTCCCACTGAGAAGATGGCCAAGGTTTTCGGTGACCCTGATGCTGATGTCACCCCTGTTGAGCCACCCGCAGCTGCCGCTCCTCCCGGCAAGGCTTCTTCAGTGTCAGCCCCCTGAGTGGCTGGCTGGCTCGGCTGCGTGTTGTGTAATCGACATATGCACTTCGCGCTCTTCCATGGAATTTTTATGGTTGTTTTAATTTTGTGTAAATTGTTATGTTGCAAACTGTGTTTCGTATCTACGTGTGTGTTATTCTTGGCACCTGATGCACCAAGTACATCTCTAGTAATTACAATCTAAAAAGCTACAAAAGATGAAGTATCCTCCTCCTCAAAATCTACAAGATAAGCGCTGAAAATCATGTGTACTTACTTCAGACATAATCCTTCCATACAGATTTACAGTATTGCCTGCAAACCACACTGAAGTCTCCAACTCCACCATTTGTACCTGACCAGCCAGGAGGCATTAGAATATTCACATTCAAGTTTCCGCTACATCCAGTTCCTTTGTGAGCGGAAATGAGTTAACCTATCCCTCCATTGAGCTGAAACAAAGATTCAACAACAGATTAACTCAGTCCACGGGGCATACCCATATAGCTCAAAAGTTAAAGCTGCTGTAACTAGCTGGTACTGTTAAGTCACTATGGCAGGAGAACATTAACTCAAAGAACTGAAAAGAACCATATTACCTGCGTCCTTGTATCGTTCCTCGTAGGCAGCTCTGAACATGTTCTGTATGAGATTGAATTCTTTTGTTTCAGTGATTGTCTGACCATCGGGCCTAGAACAAGCAGTCGATAGGAGTACAGTGAGTAAAAACACAGCCCCAGTCCAACAGCCTCAAAGCAGGCAGCTAATAATGGTTTCTTACACAAACATCAGTCCGGCAGATATGCAAACAAGACTCGTAACTTTCTGACATACAAAGAAGACAGTATAAAGACTCTCCTTAACAGTTATAAACCTTGTGATCCACTTTATTCAAAACCAATAAGCAGCATGACAAATACTATCTTCGTGGTACCTGTCAAGATCAGAGGCTATAGCGGACTCCATGGGCGCTCTGCAGTCCATTACTTTCATTCCATCGCTGAAAACTAAACTTTTATTAACTTGAATTGGCACCTGGTGGGTAAATAAAGAAAAAAAGTTAAGAAGTAGCCTTGGCAGCTATCGCATTCACTCAGGCTTCATTGTAAGTCAATGTGGCTGAGAAACATAAGACTTGCAAAGGTTATATATAATACACTGGTAAGAACATTTTGGAGTGAGACTAGTATGCCCACATGCCACATACTTTAAAGTTCAGTCACATATTTTTGAATATGTACCTTGCATCTTACAGCAATGTTTATAGCATCAGAAGGTCTGAGATCAAATCTGATCCACTCATCTTCATGACCTATCTGCCAGAACAATGAACACAAACCATCTCATTTACTACTTTTTCTAATCACAGAGCTCCAAGTAAGCATGACAGATTAAGAACTGATACAATCCACAATCGCTTAACCTTTGTGAGGTACATCTGTGCAAAATATGCTTCACGAACTCTCTTCTTCACTCGAACAAGCTTCACCTACAGAGGCAGGAAAAAATATATACTATGAGCACAATGACACTAAAGGAGCAAAACTGGTGCCAAATATGCTATCGAGACATCATACCTCGTAACCCAGCTTGCCAATCATCTCTCTGATAACTTGGTATATGGTCGGCCGAGCCTGAAGATAAAACTCAAGTGGTACCCCACAGTAAGCACTGAGCACTATGAATTTGCTAATTCAAGGAACGAATATTTTGCATGGCACTCACAATTTGAATGTTGTGAAAAGCGGCCATGAGCAATATGCTGGGCATCTCCACTGGATTTAGGGTAGCAAAATGCATCAATTAACAATATACTCTTCAAGTACCACAGCAAAACGAAACTGAGAAACCCGCACAGAGTTGAAAGAGGAACCTACAAACAACTATTGGAAGAAGTAGATCAGTTCCATCTTCCATCTTCAATACAATGGCAGGATGAGGAGCATATTCGCGGACATGGGCTCCCTGAGGGTTGTTGTGCACACATTGCAAGTGGCTGCCATCTCTCATTCTTATCACAAAACCATCAGTACCACTCTTCACCTCAACTGCACATAACAGCACAAGACCAAGGCAACATCAATATTTAAATCCACCTTCAGTAGCCATACCGGAGAGCGGAAATCCAACCATCTATATGACATACCACAACCGTCAGTAATCAAAACAAGTCAATAAATATCACAATTGAAAAGCTTAACCCACCAGCGTCAACAACACTGGAGTTAACATAATCACTGTCATTCTCCTTGAAGTTTTCACCACTTCCACCAGACGATGAACTCAAACTACATTGAGGCTTGGTGAAACTCCTCGATTGTGGATGGGAAATAACTTCCACTTTATTTCTTAATCCATTTCTCTTCAAAACCCAAGCTGCCACTCCCAGCGGCGCAGCCATTGCCACTGGTCTAACAGCAGGGAAAACACCACCTCCTGCTTGTTTTGCAGAAACATTTCGGGCAATGACAGGTCCTTGCAGACTTCCCATTCCAGCTTTGGTAAGTCACCTTAACTATACAAAAGAATTCGGCGCTCACACTTAGCTTATCAAGATATCTAATAAACTACACACAAAATAAATCCATAAAATGGCGCCATATATACTTTATGTTGAATTCGACTCATATACGAATTTTTTTGCAAAATCACCCCTTTCATTCATTCGTTTTCAATCAAATCAACCATCACTCTTGGTTTGTTTTCCACTCTACCCTTTTCGCTCTTTTAAAGAACAAAAAGGCTCACCAATTTCGCTCTTCATTGGAGCGCAAATAATAGTCACAGTAAGCTGCTAATGTAGTTGACAGGTGTAGTTTCGCTTTTGAATAATGTGAAACCCTAATTTATTTTTATACTTGGAAAGAACGCAAATCAGAATCTGCTGTTTTTAAAGACGATTTTTGCGCTACGCAAGAACGACAACCAATTGCATTTTCAACCAATAGCATTTTCGTACTATCCAAGAGCAAAACTCCACCTATCATCCATACCTATAGATAAGTCAGCTCGGCAGCCACACGATATTTGTGCTCTACTGAAGAGCAAAATTGATGAAGCTTTTCATTATTTTAAAGAGCGAAAAGAATAGAATAGAAAACAAACCAAGAGCAATCATTGATTTGATTGGAAACGAACAAATGTAGTTTTGCAAAAAGTTCCTCATATACCCTGAAAACACATATTTGATTGTGTCCAATGTGATTCAAAAATTTAACTTGTAGATTATGGTTAAACAATACAATATAAATTTTTTTTCTCTCAACCATTTATCTTAATTAATAATCTTCAATTCCTATTTTAATATATATAAGGGGAGAATCCAAAATGAGCCCTGAACTATCACCGCTTACTCAACTGCGGTCAGAACTACTACTAGTTTCAAAAAGGGTGCGATAAAAAAAAAATGGACTGATTTGCTGAAATAAAATTTATATTATTGTAAGATTTAGATTTGTGTGAAAAATTACGTCGTTTGGTTACAAACGACGTTGTGATATAATTTATTTTAATAACCAAACAACGTAATTTTCGCATATAAATCTAAATCTTATAGTAATATTAGTTTAAGAATGTAATGATAAATTTCATTTTAGAGAATCAATCTTTTTTTCATCGTCCCCTTTTTGAAAATAATGATAGTTCTGACCGCAATTAGTTAAGTGGTGATAGTTTAGGTTATTTTGAGTTTTATCCATGTATATAAATAGAGTAACTTAACAAAACTGCAACTACATGCCTAGAAACGATGATCAAAACTGCGTAGCGTAGCAATTGGCAAACCTCGACCTCGGAACCACTCGACGCCTGCGAACACTCTCAAACTAAATCCTTGCGCTCCAAGCACGTCTGAGACTCTGAAAAATTGCTTCTCAACAAAGTATAAATACAAAAGTAATTCTTTTCCTTCAAAAAATGCTCTGCTCTGTCGATTATAGTAGCAGTTTTTCATAAACCGAGCCGATATACTTACCTGCGACCGGGACTGAAGACGAAGCAGCTCGGGGTAGACGTTTGAAACGAGTGATCGGTTATTTAAATAAATGGTGAAGATGAGATCCCTCCTTCAAGTTCGAAGGAGTTGCTTGAGGGCAATTATGTCATTTCAAAAGCGTGGATCAGTACGAAGAAGATACTGTTATAAAGGAGGGGTATCTATGTAATTTGGGTGCTGGTGGAGATGAAGATGACCCTCTGAGACTGCGGCTGTCACCGGTCGCTCGCCAGTCGCCACATCAGAGACTTTCTCTCCCGATCTGCCACACGTGTGCGTAAATGATTTTATTTCAAATTTTGGATGAAGGAAGATGCCGATTGGACCGTAGTTTCAACTTTTTTTTCGTTTAATTTCTTAATCGTAATTGATTATTTTTTTACATTATTAAATAAGAGAAGGAATTCTAATTTGTCGCAGAACAGTTTTGTAGTAGTGCAAGCAAAGTCATAAATAATATTATTCATATTTTAAACAATACAGTTAATTTACATTTAAGTAGTGAAATTATATAACAGGTATGTTCATCAAAGTATAGTAGTAAGAACTGAACAATTACTTTTTCTGAAGGGCTCATAATTATCAAGGTCGAAAGAATTGAACAAGGATGAACATTACATGATATCTCAAAATATATAACTAAAAGACACTTTCAGATTCTTAGCCAGGTGAACAGTCCACCAGCTTGAACAAGGAAGGAAGCATTGCATTCAAAGGCGTTTCTGGCTACCGATAACACATCCCAAAGAAGTTCTACCAGCATGCACTGCCAACAAATCCATGGCTATTCCGCGACTTAAAAGTTAGAAGAACTAGTCTTTCCCAAAATCAGCATTGTAGTGGGCGCTTGACTCCAGCTTCTTTGCTTCATTCAGTTTTCTTACAGCCTGAGTTACACAGGATAAGACGAAGTTACAGGTTGCAAACTGGTTAATGCTCGAGTGGTAAGAAGGAAGCCAGCCAAAAAATGATGCATTTACCTTCATAAAATCCTCATGGATGACATAGTCACGTTCAGCGCGAATAGCAAACATACCGGCCTCCGTGCAAACATTACGAAGATCAGCACCATTAAACCCCTGGAATTTACAGCAAAAACATCATTAACAATTATGGGAAAAAAAGATTGAGAAAAAAAGAACATTATGAATACGAAACAGATACTCACTTCAGCAAGCTTCACAACAGCTTCGTAATCAATGTCACCATGCTTGGCAATTCCAGCTGCATGAATCTTGAGAATCTCCATCCTTGATTGCTCATTAGGAAGTGGAATTTCAATCTTTCTGTCTAGCCTTCCTGGGCGAAGAAGTGCTGGGTCAAGAACATCTGGGCGATTGGTTGCCATGATCATTTTAACCTGTTCCAATTGTTACACATGACAAAATACATGAAGTCAGAAATTGCAACATTGAGCTACAGCAAGCTTTTTCCATCAAAGAATAAATCTAAGAGATAGAAATTGCACGATTTAATGCAAGAACCAAAGCACTAAAAACAAACAGACCTTTCCTAGTTGATCAAATCCATCTAGTTGATTGAGTAATTCCATAAGTGTCCTTTGAATCTCACGATCAGCACTTGTTCCTTCGCTGAAACGACGCCCACCAATTGCATCGATTTCGTCCATAAAAATAATGCAAGGCTGTAATTAGAAAATAACCATCAGGACAACCTCTAAATTTAGGCACAATGCACAGCTACAATAACAAATAAGAATGGGAAGGTATATTACTTGGTGATCTCTAGCATAGCCAAACATCTCTCTAATGAGCCTTGCACTTTCACCAATGTACTTGTCGATGATGGCACTTGAAACAACCTGCAGAAAAGAAAATAGCAAATTGCATTCATCAAAGTGCTCATATAGTACGATACATTATGAAATCCACAAGTAGCAAATAATTACCTTGAGAAAGTTGGCGTCTATGTTGCTCGCAATGGCTCTGGCTAATAATGTTTTACCAGTACCAGGAGGTCCATAGAGCAAAACACCCTGCCAATAACAACACAAACATCAACTGCTGCATTATCATATTATATGGTATCGAGATTGCTTATTTGTTTGAATCACTCATAATTAATCATGTTAGCCAAATGACATGGGTCAAGATGGTAACTGCTTACCTTAGGAGGTTTGATTCCAACTCTGAGGAACAGTTCAGGATTCATTAGGGGGAGCTCAATTGACTCCCTAAGTTCTCGAATCTGATCACCTAAGCCACCAACGGCTGAATAACTCACGTTACCAGGGTCTTCATGAAGCATGTTGTAGACAACAGGGTCAACCTAGAAAAATATACAGAATCAGAAGGGCTATTGAGGCTGTTCATTTGTCATATATTTTTATCGATCATCAAACTTAAGCCAAATAATTAGCATGGCCAAAAATCAAAACAACCAATCAAAATATGTTCAACAACTTACTTCTCTAGGTAGAGCCCGCATGATAGTTAGAGTTGTCATGTCAAGAACCACCCTGGTACCGGATGTTAGCTTCTCCTTGTCCACTTTGTTGCGACAGCCAACAACATATCTGGGTCCACTACTTGCTTTGACAATCACTAAAACAAATACATAAATATCAATACCCGAAACACTTGATTGCTATAACGCGAACTACTCCAGAGATGTCTTTGCACTTGTACATAGAGAAACTAAAAAGATGCGGTAGCATTCAAAAGTAGAAAACACCATAGCACCAGAAAAAGTTATGAGTATCTTTTACCATCCATATGCAATACGTGAATTCGTAGACTCATGATGCTATGAGAAATGATGATACATCAAGGGGTACAACATTTCAGACTATTTCAAACTAGATAGCAGTATGCACAAACTTAGGTTTGGGTACTAATCTGCTTCTTTTGCGCTACACAATGCTGTCATCGAACTGAGTAAAATTAAGTCAAAGATAGTGAAACTCACGTCTTTCGTTATCTAAAGGTCTCAAAACTTCTCCAATAATTTGTCCCACACTCTGAAGAGACTTCAAATCGTCTTCAGTTTTATTGAACTCCTTCTTCGCCGCTCTGAGATTTTCCCTCACTGCAGCAGCGAAATTCCAGACCATTAGTCACAGCAATCGTGTAAATTACCAAGAAGTGATACTGAGATCACCAGATTTCAAGAAAAAACTAAATGCACCAAGTCCGTAAAGAAACAAAAATTACATAAAACAACAGGATGAAGTTAATAAGGTAGTTAGCAGAGAGCAAGGCTTGAATGAGAAAAACTTAAGTGACCTAATCAACTGCAAATCGTTCGGCGCCGAAGTAATAGAACTGATTGTTGAACGAATCCCAGATGAAAAAAAAAAACTGGATACAGATCCCAAGTGAGAAATCGGATTTGGAGGAAATAGAGCTAGGGTTTCGGGAGGAGCGAGAATAACCAGATCGGACGCGAGACTCGAGCTCCTTGTGCTGGAGAAGCTTCTTGCGATACTCGGCCACCGCCGTGCGGCGCCTGGTAACCTCTTCTTCTCCTCCGCTCATGGCTTCTTTAGAACTTCGTCTCTCCCCACACAATATCACAAATCTTTCTTAGCAAGAAATGTTAGTGTAGCCTTGTTTTTTTTATTTTTTATGATAAATGACTAAGCTACCCTTTTAATTTTCTTTTAAATATCAATTATAATCAAATATTGGGTAATTAAAATATACAATGTTATTAATTGATTTGATGAACACATAAAAATGGAGTAAAACACAAATAGGATATGTACTATATGTTCATTTTTAAAATTATGGTCATTAACGCATGTCCGACATATAAATTTAAAAAGTTAATTTTGTCATGTCACATCACACTCATCTTCTGCTGCTCCGTAAAAATCTCAATTTGACGTCAGTCCGCCTCCATCTCCCCCACTCCATAATTTCGAAATCCAAAATCATTCGGAAGTTGAGCAAATCCTTTTGGCTTCACTACCCTACTATCCAGCATTCCTTGAATCAACTTCAATTACATTCTCAGATTGTATATTTTTGTGCAGTGTCACAGCAACTCAGATTCATTAGGTGCCCTAATGTCAATCTACTCCAATTCATGTACAAAATTGTTGCTCTTGTCAGAAGAGGTCGCAACTTTATTTTCTAAACTTCATTATTTGCATAAAAAATTTGGAGTCTTTTTGATGATTTTGAGTTGGTTGAAATGTAGATGAGCAGAGCGATCGTAAAAAAATAAGTCCCAGTAAATTGTTTGATCTCATGACACATTATACACAAATCTGTTTACTAGATTGTTATCAGAAAAAAAAATTCGAATAAAAAACATTCATTGAAAACATCATAGTGCAATACTCGATATAAATACAAATGGTACATGGATCTAGGGGTGAACACCGGTCCAAAATCGGACCGGACCGGACCGGAACCGGTTTGGACCGGAACCGGAATCAAGAAAAGGTAAGGACCGAAGACCGGACCGGATTCGAATCGGTCTGAACCGGACCGGACCGGAAAATTCCGGGTTTGGACCGGACCAGACCGGTTTGGACCGGAATCATAAAAATTAATTAAATTTTAATAAAAATGTGAATTAAAAGTAATTTTATTTATGTATTAAATAAGATATATTTTAGTATTTTAATAAAAATAATTTTTTTTATTAAAAAATTACCAAACCGGTCCATTCCGGTCCGGACCGGAATTTTCCGGGTTTGGACCGGACCGGAACCGGAACCGGAATCCCAAAAATGGATGGACCGAAGACCGGATCGGAATCCTTCGATCCGATCCGGTTCAGTCGATTCCGGTCCGGTTCCGGGTCATTTTCCGGTCCGGACCGGATTTTGCTCACCCCTACATGGATCAAGTATGTGATAGGGAGCTTAGGAGCTCAAATCATGAATGATATCTTCAAGCATGTAAGGTTAAGTGCAAAATGAGAGTATGTAATACCCTCATTTTATAATTTCGTTACAATTTTCAAAAAAAATTAAGACTCTATTTCAATAAGTAAATTTATAATTAAAATCTATGACTATTTCCTTAAAATTATGACTAAGTCTCCACCTTAAACTACATCTCCTTGATGCTTCCCTACCAAAACAACTTCCGCTCAAATTTGCTCCATTTCAATCTGCCTAGTTTAGGATGTCGCTGTCGTATTGGATTTGAAGTGCATCATCGATTGACCATATGATTGTAATTCGATCCAGAGATGAGCTATAGATAAAAATAATTGTGTTGTCAAGGAGTTTAGATTGGTGTGATCGAAGGTCGCAATAGAGAGTGTCGGCAGCGGAATATTATGAGCTGATGTTTTCATATCGAATCTCACTTTTATTTTGTTTCCCTGAAGATATGAATGGGGATGGCGGCCTACTGCCGTCAATTCTGAGGACGTGAGAGATGATTAGGTCCATGTGGAGGGAGGAGGGGGTGGATTTTATAAAAATAATTAGAAAAATAGAAAGAAAAGTGAGTGAAGAAGGCATTATAACAACATAGCATAATTTAGGGACTTGTATGTAATGATTAGAAAGCAATAAATGTTAAATATCAATAAAAATTATCAATTTATCAATAAATCGTTCCTATGTTAACCACATCCTTGTTTTTATATAAAATATATATAATATAACATATGGACGTCGACTACCTGTAAAATGAAAGTAAATATGAAACTGAACTGAAAGCTAACGGAATAACATAATGAAAAATGTAACTTGCAATCCCAACACTGCTTTAAGTTTCTACATTCCATATATTCATACATAGAGTTGAATACCTGATACACACCCTTGCCAACTATTTAATTTGTGTGAGCAATGAACTTTGCTCGTAACTTCTTTTGAAATTGAGTTATGGTGTAAGCATCCACAGCTGACTTTGCATCCATTTCTTCATGAGATTCACCACCAATTAGTACGCTGCCGTAAAACCCTGCATTTTTTTTTAAAACTACATGTAGCATCAATGAAAACAGATTTTCTCTCATTTTCCAAGTCGTTTCAACTAGCTGAATGTAAGTGCACAATCTACAGAGACCTATTCAGCAGCGGCATCCTCGCTAGATTTCTTATACTCGGGTTTAAGCTCGTACGTTCCCTGATTTGCACCTCGTTTGTTGTATACACATAGCTCATTTAGTATCTCTTTCAAGAATTGCTGCAGGGGGAAAAAAACTCAAAATGACATTTCTAACAGATCATTCCACATAATATTGGTTCACATACGCAGTGACTGTTATTCAAAACTTCTCATATATCCATCCGTTAAAAAATAGTTAAATGTGTGGGATTTATGTCATGAATAAAAAAGTTAACAGTAAGTACCGCAGGTTGATCGGTCTCTTGAACAAGCTGCTTCAACGCCCAGTTTGGTTGTTTCTCAAAGAGCTTGAACATTATATCTTCCAACTCCCCGCGATCCCTTCTCGTCCTTTTCATATCGGAGCCTTTCACTGGTATTGGTTTCCTCTTATCCTGAGTAAGAAAGAGCATATTGCCAAGCTGTATCATTGTGCTGATAATGTGAAAAAATAATCCAAAGATATATTAGCTTTGGCTGAGGACCAGATAGAGCTAACAGATATAAGACGAACAAAACTTATGAGTCATGCTACAAGAGAACATTTTAGTTCACAGAAAAAAAAAGCTTATAAGGCCTGCGCATGAAAGCCTTCAGCAGTAAAAATGACTTTAATGAGGCCTGCGCATAAAAGTCTTCAGCTCGTGCACGGTAAAAATGACACATATTTAGATCATTTCATTGACAAATATACAATATGGATGCATAAAAACTAATAAATAAGGAATTAAAAAAATTTAAAGCAACAATATTGTCGAGTACCTTCAAATTAGAAGAGATCAAACCGACCATTCCAGGCATGGGCCTCATATGCACCCCACGATCATTGTCAATCACCTTTACGCACATGCCAAACAAGGGAAGGTTGTAAGAGATAGTACACCTGTATAACACATATCAGATAATGGAGGATATGAACCACCTGTATTTGCCTGTTTTTTATCATAGATTTATTAGTTCTTTCCCGGCATAATCTTCCGTACTCCTCAAGGTCATCAGGGTTCTCGCTGTGGGGCTTCATATCAAATTTCCGCTCTACTTTTCCTTCAGCGGCAACTCTCGTACCTGTAAACAAATGAAAATTGTTTCAGCGGCCAGCTCAGTAATGCATTAAAACATTCTAGAAAAGAACATACTTGAAATAACCATGGTACAGAAATACCACAAAACTCAACATTAGATTCGCGCTCACACACATTCATGCCTTCCTCATAGGACAAAATAGAATAAACTTTAAATCCATAAATAAGTACTTGAACCTTGCTTTGAGTTTCGACATATTAGTTACAGTCAAGATTTGAACTCAGCAATAAATTTAACGCTAGCAATTTTGGTTTCTGGGATGGTCAAAAGGTGAATGCGCTGATTCTTACCAATAAATCTTATTTTTCCAGGAAATTTTTTGAAAAGAGTGTTATTACAGAATGCAGTGGCATTATAATCCATTTGAAGTAATTTACAAATTTCAGAATCGTATTCATTAACTCTCTCATTATTCAAACTATTGGCCTTTCTTGCATTTGGCAGTCAAAAACCTGAGAAAATGTTATTAGAATATCTAATGTTTCTTTTGCCAATAAAGGTAACATTTTCCACCAAACATGATTTATGAAGAAAAAAAGGTTACACAAAATAAAACTTGCTCCTAGGCACATCCAAGAGGTACAGTTTCAAGCAAACAGGACTTGTTCAAATTCAGGTAACACAGAGTAAAATATGCCCCCGGGAACAGCCTCTGCAATAAACCAATAACAAATCAATAGCCTTATTTATGAATGATATTCCTAAATCTTTCCCGAGCAGCATAATTTAACTACAACATTATGAAGAAATATGTCTACTTAAGCTTGAAGGGAAAATATTTTAAAGAAAAAGAAAAAGAAATCCTTAGAAAATAGAGCAGGTCATATAATAGAAACAAATATTTACAAAAAAAAAAAAAAAAGTGAAAATCACCTTGATTTGATTCTGAAAAGATACACATGGGAACGAAGTCCTTGAACATATTGAGAGAGTAATTCTTGGGCCTATGCCCCGTCTCCGAACCCGCCATCTCCATAATAAACTACTCACCGACACAATAAACAAGAATCGTCAGCATGAATCACTCATTCGTAACCACAGCCACACATAAAAATAATAACTACTCCAGCCTCATATAGAAAGGTTCACATTTTAGGCGTTCCCTAAACCCTAGGAAATTGAAACTCTACCACTGCAAAAAAAGCATCGGTTCAGGTTGAATTGAAGATATATCCCAACCTCGAGCGCATCAGGATCATCTTCAGGCTTGGTAGGGTCAAGCGAGAGGACGACCTTAGCGACGGGCTGAGGATCGGAGGGATGATGGGATTTAAAGGACTTGGCGACGACCGGAGGGCACTTGAGCAGCCAGACGGAGCGGTCGGCCTTGCTGGACTCCAAGATTGTGCTGCGAGGATGATCGCCGTCCATCTTCGGTGACGACTCAGCCTGGACTTGCTCGAGACCCGCTTCCTTCCGCTGCAACCACTTGCTGAGATTTTTACTCGGCACTGTAGTCTTAAATGGGCCGGCAGATGTTAGAGGCCCTTTTATATTGGACTGGGCCACAGGCCAGTACGACTCACCGCAACAATTCAATTTACCACTAAGCAACTTCCACACGCATAACAGAACGTCTAAAGTGGGCATTGTTTCCAGTTCTCGCTTTTTTTTTCCACTGTAGATTTGTGTAATTTTCCTATTGTATTTTATTTTGTAACTTATTTTTCGTTCTATTTTATTCTGTAACTGTCGATTTATAAATGACATTTTCTTGGAAAAATCAAATTTTTAATATCATAGTTTGAAATTGTGATGACTACTATTTGGTTTAGGAAAATTGAGCCCGAAAAGAAAATATGAAAAAATTTGGTGGATGATAAGATGATTAGTTTAGAGAAAGTTGTGAAAAAAAATTATGTAAAAAATAAAATAAATGAGTTTTTCATTTCAAATCAAATAAAAGAAAAATTAAATAAAACTTGTGAGAAAATTATTTTTCTCTCATATCCTAATACTCTGATACTCCCTCTGTCCTCTTTTACATGTCACTTAACCGAATTTTTTTGTCCACTATTACTTGTCACTTAACAATTTTCAATGCGTATTTAATGTCAACAACTACCTTAAAATGTCAAACATTAATAACTTCATTCTCATATTCAAAAAAAAATTACATTCTCCACCAGTAATCATCTAACAATTTTACTTTTTGCATGAATTTTTTTATAAACACATCAACCACTCATTCATTAAATTTGTCTAATCGCTAACATTAACTTCACTTTAATCTACTCAAATTAACCTTAAACGACATGTAATAGAGGACGGAGGGAGTAGTGTTTATCCATCAACGCCTTTTTTATCATAAATTTTCTCTAAACCAAATGATAAATGAGGGAAACTTTAATGGAGTATTTGCCTTAGATAGAATTGTGAAGAAAAAGCTATAGAAAATATAAAAAATTTCACTGTAATGTGATATTTTCATTATATTTGTCCATGACTTAAATTCTATGATACTAAACAAGTTTACAGTAATCCAAAGTAGAATAGTTTTAGTGCACATTAGGGTGGTTTTGAGATAAAAATAAATAGTTTTTGTGCACGGGTGGTTTTGAGATAAAATAAATAGTTTTAATTTTAATAATATTATTCAATTTTCTTAAAACCAAATAAAAAACAAACATGAATAAAAAAATATGATTTCATATTTTTTCAAATTTATCTGAGCAAAATATCAACAAAACCATCATACATCAAATCAAAGCACTCATCTTCACATTCTCTAAAACCCACAAAATATTATGTGTAATTATGTATGCACCATAGCAGTCCAACAAAGGATAAAATCACAAATAGGAGCGCCCTTTTAAAAAAAACATCCCACATATCCAATCACCCTTCTAGAACTTTCTGCTATACTTTATGACACATTCAACTAGATTTGATGACAACTTCCTACTGTACTTTCTGTGACTTGTCTGCATTCACCAAAAAGTTTTAAAATCGGTTGTATTTCGATTGCTGAACTTTTAGTGTTCTAACCCCCAAAGGGCATCAGATCTCTGCTTGAGTGACTGTTCATTTGATGAATCATACAAGTGAAGGATGAGAAGAAAGTCAAACTTAAATAAGATGGAAACACATATTATTATAGACCGACAGAGACAGAGACGGAGACAGAGACAGAGACGATCATCCAGTTCTTACTATCACAAGACAACACACGACGCAGCCACAGCACAAACACGTATATATGCTCTTCCAAGCATACGTCTCTCAAAACGAACATGACATTTTCATTTCCTTTAGAGTTTCACCGGGTATTCAGATGCTTGGTCTCACGTTAAGCCGTGATGCTATCTTCTGGCCAAGGGATTTGTCAGCCTGTCAATCACAATACCCATTCGAGTCAGCCACCAGACTCAGCAATCTGCACAGCTGCATTACACATTTTATTTTGACATGAGTGGGAACTAGAAATTCATACCTGAGACCAGTAGGAAATCCAAATGTTACGGATCTCATGGGTGACGCGCGGGTCTGATAAAGCATCAACCACTCGGCATATAAACCTCTCTTGCCTAGTGAGCAAAAAGAAATTTTTTAGAGCCTTACGGACTCGAGATACCAATTGGGAAAATTAAGAACTAAGGCCTGCAATTGAGAGGATTAAAATTACAGCTACCTGGCTGGGTCCATGGATCTGTATCTTTCTCCAGGCTGTTTGAAGTTGTTCTCCTTGTCAATGATGACCTGCACCCACAAAGAAATAACAGTTAAGATGAAATCAAGCTGATGCAGCGCGTATCACATGCACAGGCGAGTAGACATTTCCAATGGTTATGTCTTCCTAATCACTGATATAGAAACCTTAACAACCAGTTAGACCCTGCAATAGTATGGCTTTCTTAAGATCTTCAATGGAATCTCAAAACTCACTCTCATAATTAATCTAATTTGTAACAGATATTTAGACTTGCAACTGTATGATCCTGATCCTCTTTGAAACAGGATATTATATCGCCAGAATATTTTCTGAGGAAGAGAGCAGATGGAAGTAGCAAGACAGCTTAATCATATACTCACCCTCTCACGTCTTCCACTGCAGATGGCAGGTGGGATTGGGTACCTCTCAGCATGACGGACAGGGTCGAACCTGGATGGAAAGTAGTTCACCTGTACAATAGCACATCACACAACAAGTTGGAACTCATGCAAAAATCTTACTTGATTTACTTTCAGTGAAAAGCATTCAAAGGTCAACAGGTGCAATATCAATCACTATATTAGAGCTCTTACTTGCTGACAGTAAACAATTTAGGAATAAGCAGTTTTATGGAACGAGTTCTATACCTCCTCATCTCTGTGCATGAAATTCATGAAACCTTCATGATGGTTGTTGTGGTGAGCACATTTTGGAGCATTGGCTGGAAGTTGCAGATAGTTGGGACCAAGGCGGTGCCTCTGGGTATCTGCATATGAAAAGATGCGGGTTTGAAGCAACTTGTCATCTGAGTAATAGACACCAGGGACAATTATGGCTGGACAAAACGCAAGCTGTTCATTTTCTGCAAAGAAGTTGTCGATGTTCTTATTCAGAACCATGCGTCCAACTGGCTGCAACGGCAAAATGTCTTCTGGCCAGGTCTTGGTCACGTCAAGGGGATCAAAATCAAATTTATCTTCATGATCTGGATCAATTGTCTGGATAAACAGTTTCCATTCCGGATAATTTCCTGCAGCAATTGAGTCATAGAGATCCTGGGTTGCATGGCTGTGGTTTGACCCTCCAACCTTTATTGCGTCTTCCTCAAGTAAAGACTTCACTCCACAAGTAGGCTTCCAGTGGAACTTCACATAGTGTGCCTTCCCAGCCTTGTTAATTAGAGTGTAGGTATTCACACCAGAACCATCCATGTGCCTGTAATCCTGGGGAACACCAATATCGTCAAGCAAGAACGTAAACATGTGCAAGCTCTCGGGATGGTGGGAAAAGAAATCGAGGATCCTCCAGTTCTCCTGGATGTGGGACTTCGGGTTTGGTTTCAGGGCGTGAACCATATCAGGAAACTTCATCCCATCACGGATGAAAAATACGGGGAAATTGTTTCCAACCAGATCAAAGTTACCCTGCAGAAACAAAACGAAGAGTCAGTTGAGGATCACTGCTTCTGCATTTTTTATTAGAAAAGTTTTGAAATATTAACTTCTAGCTCACCACCGTGGAACTTTCAAAATGTAACCTACTGTACAAGAATAGAAAATAATACAAAAAATGATAGTCACCTCTCTAGTATAAAACTTCACTGCGAACCCACGCGGGTCTCTCAAGGTTTCAGGGCTTCCACGCTCATGGATAACAGTTGAGAAACGGATGATAATGGGGGTTTGGACTCCTGGAGCTCGAAGAAAATCCGCACATGTAAGATGCGAGATGTCATGGGTGACCTCAAAGAACCCTTTAGCACTGGCACCTCGAGCATGGACCACTCGCTCAGGGATCCTTTCACGGTCAAAGTTGGCAAGCTTTTCAACCAAATGGTAATCCTCAAGGAGGATTGGACCTGCCACAACAAGGATCCATAAGTATTACGTAACAAGTCATCATCCATCAAGACAGCCGTGAACAAGATGTTTCACTAACTAATTTCCTTGATGAAACAGAATACCCCTAACATATATAATCTTAATGTATGCAAGGATGCAACATCTACACAAATCTATCAGTCTGGTGATTCATCAGATAGCTGCTAACCGAACCTCAAAGAAACAGTTCTGTTTCAGTTATCAGTAGCAGAATGGATAATCTATTAATCTACAATTCAAGTTGGCACAATTCCCATAAAGTGGTTTTTGACACTTGTATAGCTGCCAGATTTCCAGGGCAGCTCTGATTTTACTCTGCAGCCATTCATCTTACTTTGCCTGGGTTCTACCAATCTAGTTGTAGTTGCTTACTACATGATGTACTCGGTCCCCTATTCCTCCGCTCTTAAATACATCATCTAGTGTATTTCAAAGGAAAACTGTAGTTAACACACTGCTCTAATCCTCCATACATTTCAAGACATGTTTGCTGTCATGGTGCGTGCAGGTTTGAGTATCTTAAAATCAATGACTGTAGGGAGTGCCAGGTCTCTAGTTAACATTGTTTCACGTATTATCAACAAAGAGAAAAAGAAGATAGAATCCTGAGCAAGCTATAACATATGTACAGATCCCAGTTTATACACAGAGCGAGGAGAGTTGGGTAGCAGCAGTATTATTAAAGACTGAATGGAAGTGAGGTGTAAAGGCAAAGGAATAGTACCTCGGGATCCAACAGTGAGGGAGGAGTTGTTGTTCCAGACAGGAGCACCGGAGTTGGTGGTGAAGAAAGGGGAGTTGTAGGCACTCGAAGGGCGGTACTGCAGCATCAGCAGCAGTAATCAGTAAGCCAGCCAAAAGTCAACAGTAGCAACAGCGAATTTGGTCAAATAATCAAACAGTTTCATCACTATTACCAGCAGTAATTTACTACCTATCTTGGTCAACACGAAATCAACAACAAAATCAAAATTTGCGGAGCCTAATCTTGACATATACACTTGAACGAAACCTCAATTCTCCTTCGCCCTGCGAGCTTCTGCAATCTCAATCACGATTCCACACCATTTCATAGAATCAAAATAACAACACAAACTTGACAGCCGGGAAAAAATTCCACAAAACCAGCTCCACGGCCAATAAGGAAGGAAAAAAACGCAGTTCAAAACCACCAGTACCAGCGAGGAATCACAAACACCCGACGGGGAATCGCCGATTGCAACAAGAAAATGAAAAAAACAAGAAATAAAATTCAACAAGGAATTAATAGAGTTATCACAGTGAGATGGAGAAAAAGGTATGCAGGTGAAAGAGAGCAGAAACGAACCTTGTAGGGATCCATGGCGGAGAAACGGCAAGGAGAATTTTTTTTTTCTTTCGGGAGGAAGAGGGATAAGACGACGAGGGCGTATGTGCGTCACGCTTCTCAAAAACGCTCTATATAAAACTATGACACTATAGTAGTATTTTTCTGGATAAGTTATAAAAATAAAATCCCATCAGATATTTATCCTATCTCGTTCTTTTTTTTACAGCAATTTGTTCAAGCTAATAAGAATTTAATTTCTATCCAAAAGACCAAAATTAGGAAAGAAAAACAAAAAAAACGTGGAAACGTTCACTGATTGAATTTAATTTTTTTCTTTTTTAATTAAAGCAGTAATAATAATATTATTGACTAATAGTAATGATGAGCAGGGAAGCAGTGTAATATTGTTTCAAAAATGGCCACGTACAACAAATTTTGCATGGAAATAAATGGAGATCAATCAATCAATCAAAAAAATTTATAAATAATGCAATTTTGGAAGCAATTCAAATCAAAATAACCCCACAAAAAGTCCCAACATCTATCCATCACCATCAATACATTTTAGTTGCGATATGTTAACAAATGTGGGACCCACAGCAAGCAGGAGATGGTTGTGACCGGTGTGGCTCAGGTCGCTCGAGCCACAAAAATAGTGAATAACTAAGGCTCGTATACCATACACAAACAACACAACCTTATCTTCCCTCGTCCCGGCATCTTCAGCGTGTTCACACCGTGCCCATACTTTCTTGTATTTACAAATTCACCCCTGCAGATCGGTAGATTAGTAAACACTGCTAGCCTTAGAAACCTCCTCAAAGGTCACCGCCATTAAATTTCTAGGATCACGCAGATCAATGAGGAATGGTGGTGATGACTACGTGTGCGGTTGTGACTGGTCCACGTCATTTGAGTCTGTCAGATTCGTGTCCGATACTCATTTTAAAAATGGCAACAACAAAAGGAAAGAGCAGCTGTACAAGATAAGGAAGGATAAAAATCTGATATACCGTCATGCTCCTTCTAAATTATAAGTATGAGTAAAAGGACTGTCGTCCAGATTCTAGAAAAATTAAAAATTAAATCAAATTATTAATCATTCTTTTTTAAAATATAAACGGTAAATCGACTGTAAATCCTAAATCGAATGATTTTTTAAAATTTGAAACCGAACCGAATCAAATCGAACCAAACCGAACTGAACCGAACCGAAACGAACCACCCGGGACTGTCCACGTCATGCTCCTTCTAAATTATAAGTACGAGTAAAGGGACTGTCGTCCCCACAGTTCGGTTCAAAAAAAATTAAAAATTGAATCAAATTATTAATCATTCATTTTTAAAATATAAAACTGTAAATCGACTGTAAACCCTAAATCGAATGATTTTTTAAAATTTGAAACCGAACCGAATCAAACCGGACCGAACCGCTCGGGACCGTCATATGGACAGACACCCGGCCGTATCCTATTCTGTTATATATACAGATTTTACATACGGAAATAACAACTGTGAATTAGGATTTTATAGAAATAATATAATTTTTTTAAAAAAATTAAAAATTAGGATTGAATTAAAAGAGAAAAAAAATTATAATTGAAAAATAATATAAGCTCGGTGTTGTCATGAATATTTACAGCTACTGGTCTTGGCACCTGGTACTCCCTTTGGTTAAGCAGTTCCAAACAAGCATGTATAGGTGATTTCACTTGGCAAAACGGCTGCCTTGTTGACGTTCCAATGCTGGTTGTGCTAAATTGATGTTAAGCGCCTCCTTGCGGTCAATCTCTCTGTCTGCATCAAAAAGTAATAGTTTATGGCAATGTTGAAAAAGTGCTGGGCAGTGAACGGTGAGTACAACATTTAGCGATTAATCGGTTAAGCGGTGATTTCTCAGAACGATTAATTAGATAATTAATCAAAATTATATAAATTTAATAATTAATTATAAACATATATGTTTTAAAACTATTATTTCCATAAAAAAATTAAGTCTTGAACAATTGATCAACTAGGCGAAACGTTTCAACACCGCTTAGCGATTAATCAGAGAATTTTTAAAACACTGGTTTGTGGATGCTAGCATAACTATGTTTAAATACTGGCAAACACAATGTACATGCCCTTGATTGATGCCTGATCAATCTAAAATCGAGTGAAAAAGTAGAAGCATGTTCAGCGAGCATGAAATAAGATAATGAGGATGTATTACTTGCTGCTCTAGTTAACTGCATTGACCGTTTTTCCAACTCCACCGCATGTTTGCTGAGCTCTGTTGGCCTCATGGTTAGCAATCCTGGTACCACCACATAGCAAAAATAAATGAATAAAAGAAAGCTTAGCTCTTCAAATGTAAGATAGAAAGATGTATTTTGGCAACGGTAAGAAAGCTCACTCTGAATGTAATCTCTATGATTCGATTCAATAGACGTCCTTGGGTTGAGAGGCTTGATGAGTGAAACCGGAACTGAGGGAATGGCGCACGAAAAGGACACTGAAGAGGAAGCAGGAGCAGGACCAAAGCTTATATCATGCTTCCTAATAGGGTTTTGTTGGTAGGGCAATTCCTGCTGGAAATAAGGCGTTGATCTGCTATCTTGTTTTTTTCTTGTCGAGTTCGAATGGGTTTCAACATTGTTACCAGCGACTGAACTAGAGCTGCTCTGCATCTGGGAAGATAGAAGACTCGGACATTCTGGAACACTTCTCTTAGATCCACTAAATTTTATGGAATCACCATTACCTCTATCGGCTAAAACATTTGAATTTTCTGTACACTTCTGCAAAGGGCCTCTGTTCTGATTTTGCAAATCTCTTGGAGCAATCTTCTTTGCTTCTGCAGGTGACCGCTTTTGGTAAGTGTTCAGCCTGCCTGTCACTCCATTACCATTGCTTTCTGGCTCACTGCCAGTGAGTTTGCTGTTCAACATCTTCCAGATTCATTTTAGAAAAACATCAGAAACTAAGATAAAAGATATATCAAATTGTAAAGATAAGAGGAAGAGGCGAACGCTAGATAACCAAGAGCAGGCAATGCAATGGATTCAGACAAACTTATTTCATTACCCCGCAAATACAAAGACTCGGCAAGACTTGGACATGATGATTTGAAATAGGTCTAGATAAAAATAACATTGTTCACCATCGAGTAACAGGCGATAAACTGATATATTTTCCAAAGTTATCAAGTGATAAGTGTTGAACACAGAACAGAAACAATGGAAATATAATGAGTTTATGTATTGGGAGTATATAGTGCTGGTGTGGTGTCTCAGCTCTCCAAGATTCATGACAAGAAGTTTGCTGGGCAATGTGGAGGTAGAAACAGGCGCCAAAGCAATTAGTTTGTGTGTAAGCAATGATGTTAAAAACCAAAGCAATAGCTTGTATCAATGCATAGCATATTATTTCATCCAAGCAAAAGAAGAGAAAGCACTAGCTTAATCAATGCAGCAGCATACCATAAATTTCAAGAACTTTTCAAATCAAACCAAACCAAATCTACAATGTGTGTGTATGTCTACTGCGCCTCATCCGCTTGTAATATACTCATCCCTCAAATTTACCGAGAAAATCGAAAAAGGAAAAAAGAAGATTTCGGATTTCCACCGAGAAGAGTTAACATAAATTTCAAGAACTCTTCAAATCAAACCAAACCAAATCTAAAATGTGTGTGTATGTCTACTGCGCCTCATCCGCTTGTAATATACTCATTCCTCAAATTTGCCGAGAAAATCGAAAAAGGAAAAAAGAAGATTTCGGATTTCCTCCAAGAAGAGTTAAGCAAATAGAATTAGACAACAACTTCTCTCATCAGTTGACAAAGCTCAAACAAGAAACGACGGCGAAGAAGATACCTGCGTGTGGAGCGAAAGCGCGGAGATCTGGCGCTGGCGGGATCCAAAGACGACCACGACTGTGTGTGAACTGGAGAAACAAACAAGAAAAAGAGGGCTTTGGGTTTTTCAAACACGGAGGTTTTGGTTTTGCCTCCAGCGTATAGAGGCACTGGCCACTGGGCCCCCTGCATGTATCCGGGCCCGGCCCAATATGTGCTCTCTCACCACAGCTTTCAACGTTGGGTTTGGGTCCAGACTAGGTGAGGACCGTTGACCGGTGCGTGGCGAGCGACAGAAGATCACTTTCAATTTCTTTTTTGTTACAAAAACATATCAAACATCATCAAAATTTAACCTCTGTATCAAACTTTCAAACATTAAAATTCCCCTAGTGACTCATCGATTTTGTATTATTAAGCATAAAATAATTATAATTATTATTTTAATTATAAAACAAATAAACATATGTATCAAATAGAAAACTATACAAAATTGAAATAACATACGTATCTGGTGACAAATAATTATGTAAAGGATCCATATTCAGTATTGGACCCTCATTCAAATCGTGCAAGTTACTCCTACATGGATGGAATCGGTCGTGTGCAAAACGTTTCATCCAAGCACTCGTTTCATCTCGAAACATTTCGGATGTCACATTACACGACCGAATAAATGTTTTTATATGCAAAACAACAAATGTAAGTAATATTGTTGACAAATAAGTTCAATAATTTGATTATATAAAATTAAGTCTACTTACAAAGTGAGCACATTGTCGTTGGTAGATATGCGATCATGTGAAAGTTCAGTGTCTGTATGAGACGACATGTGATCCATCCTTATCAATCACTGAACCCCGAAAGTCTGTCTCTATCTCATAGATCAATCCACTTTACATTTTCAACCGACCGATTTAACTTACGCAATGTCATTTTATAAAACTCAACATGACTTTAGCATGATAGATCTGATATATATGAAGATTATCTGATTTGATGTAGCTCCATGATAAATAATCTCACTCCACCACATTAAATCATATAAAAGAAAACTAGACACTCCAAAGAATTAACCTATGAAACACAATTATTAATACCCTTGAACCACTCCATTTGCATATACACCGTGGTTGCATATGTATTATTCGATCATGTAATTGAAAACTATATAGTCGTCGTCTAATTTTTTCTAAAATATAAGGCTAGCTTGAATTTGATTAATTTAATATACTATTTCATATTAAAAAAGTGTCTGAGTGTTTATAAATTCCCCAAATTGAAATGATTATGTTGAATTTTATGTATAAATTTGTTGTTGTTTTTTTTTTTTGCGTTTTAGGTGTTAGTGTTACAAGGTTGTAGTGTTTTAGTATGTTAGATTTATAGATTTTTCAAGGTTTTCTGATTTGTATGAATTTTTTAGGGTTTTAAGGCTGGATATATATAAACTTTCAAAAACACTGAAACGAAAAAAAAAAAATTTAACATAGTGTATTATGTTTGATCCCTTACCTAGTAACTCCTTAAAAATTATCCCAATTTAATGAAAAACACCACATTTGTTGTAAATTAGCGTAATCGGATATAAATTCAAAAATAATATATTTTAGAACAAAAAACATCCGATCCAATACACTCAAAAATTGTGCTGATACAACCGTTAGTAAGGATTGACCAGGAGAGCGCCATGGCGACTTTTCATCCTACGGCTGAGATTCAGTGGCCGTTATTTTCAAAAAAAGAAAGAAAGAAAATGCTATACCGTACAACTCAGAATAGGTCTCTTTCACTGACATCTCGAGCGCTGTCTGCGTCAATCTTCACCAATCACCATCTCTCTCATCCAGTCTATTTCTTCTCTCTTTCCTTTTTCCCTCCCCGTTTGAATTTCCGGTGACGCCCCTGGTGATTTGTTGACCGATTGAGAGATTGACGTGAGGCTCCATTGATGCTTGTCAATGGAGTTTCACTGCTAGCTCATTCGTCTCTCTGCGTCTCTTTTTCTGGATTACAGCGTCGGTGGCCGCTGGAGTTGTTTTGAGGTTCTTTCACGATTTATGGTTTGTTCTTTTCTTTTTTTTTGTTTCTTTTCGAATTTAATGCGGGTTAATGAAGAAAAGACAAGACTTTTATCATGGCTTTTATCGAAACGGGTGGGGGGTTTGATTTGAATTCATGTGGTCCAGTGGCTTGTAATGCGTTCAACTTGTGTGTTTGAACTTGAAATCTGACATCGCCACGTCAATCGATTGATGAATCGAAGCCTTTTATTTGCAGTGTGAAGCGGCGGACATGGACGAGAACAATCCTGGAGTTGCACTGATGCGATCAACTGGTGTGGACGGTACTCGATTGATTTGAATCGATTGGGTTTACAATCGCTTTTATTTTCCATAAAGATTGAGTCTTTGGCTTGGGTTCTGCGATTGCACTGAACCCTAATTTCTGACTCGCGATTTTGTATTTTTAGGAGGTAATGGCAAGATAGCGGTAGCGGCGACGGGAAAGAATCGACGTGCACTGAGCAACATTAATCGGAACATCATCGGAGCTCCGCCGCCGCCCCATCCCCGCGCAGTCAGCAAGCGAGTAGTGTCTGAGTGAGTCAATCCTTAATCTCCTCAAAAACTGTTGACGTAATCAAGCATGTTTTAATTAAACATGTTTTAGGGACTTCAAACTTCAGTTATAAATAATGAGATAAGATGTTGGAATGTTGAAACTCGATTAGTGAACTGCATCAGTCTTCTGATCAATCTGGTCCTGATTTACCCTTCTTTCAAAAATCCAGAAAAAGTTCAATACGTGAGAAGAAACAATGCCTTCCTGTGCAGCGTCCAATCACTAGGTCAACATGGATTAGTCCTCTTTTGTTCATATGAAGTGAGTCTTGTCATTTGTCTGAAGTCTCTTGTTTGACCTTGTTTAGGAACTTTGCTGCCCAGCTGCTCAAACAGCAGCATCAAAATGTGTCAGCGGATCAGGTAAAATCCTGTGTAAGTACATTCAGTTCTAATTGGCATGCGATGGTTGAAGTCTTAAATTGTTTTGCAGGGACGCAAGAAGGATGTCAACCAATCCGTGGCTTCTAGTGAATCGCTACACAGTAGCATCACTGAATTGTATGGTTATGATGAAAGCGTTGAAGCGATGATGGAGGTGGAGGAGACTGGTAGAATGGTAAATTAGCTGAGCCATATATGACTCAGTGAAGACTTTTTTCCTGTTTTTTTTTTCTCAGTAGCTAAGCTGTGTGCAATGTGCAGGTTGCGGAAGAAATTGAGATGGGAGATATTGATGAAGAGCGGATTATAGATATCGACAGCCCTGATAAGAACAACTGCCTCGCAGTGGTGGAGTATGTCGATGAGTTGTATGCTCACTACAAGAAATTGGAGGTGATCTGTCTGACATGTTCAGCTGCTAGGAAATACATAAATGGTTATATTTTCGCTCAAGTATACAGAAATTGTGTTGGTTTTCTTTGTGCAGAGTTCTTCATGTGTATCACCGAAATACATGGACAAGCAAGCTGACATTAACGATAGGATGAGAGGCATCCTCATCGACTGGCTAATCGAGGTTTTTTTTATATATATATATAATATTATATTTATCAAAACGCACACATCCGGTCATCAGGGATTCGATTCATGCCGAAAACAAATGGAATTTTTTTCTGATCACATATATATTCAAATAGGTGCATTATAAGTTTGAACTCATGGACGAGACACTGTACCTCACGGTGAACCTGATAGATAGATTCTTATCAGTCCAATCTGTTGTAAGGAAAAAACTCCAGCTGGTTGGGGTCACGGCCATGCTCTTGGCCTGCAAGTACGAAGAAGTTACTGTCCCGGTCGTTGATGATCTGATTCTAATATCTGACAAGGCGTATACCCGAAAAGAAGTGCTTGACATGGTAACTACTTTACGTCTCATAATTGACACACCCAAGATATTAATGGCTTTGTTTTTGGTGCAGGAGAAGTTAATGGTCAACACGCTTCAGTTTAATATCTCAGTTCCGACGCCTTATGTTTTCCTACGGAGATTTCTCAAAGCGGCCATAGCTGACACAAAGCTCGAGCTTCTGGCGTTCTACATAATTGAGCTCAGCCTGGTGGAATACGAAATGCTGAAGTTCCCACCTTCCTTGCTGGCTGCTGCTGCTGTCTTTACCGCCCAGTGCTCACTTGCAGGTTCGAAGCAATGGAGCAGGACGAGCCAGTGGTACTCTACCTACTCTGCTGACCAGCTAATGTAAGCCCAATTTCACTCAGACCAATCAGAGCTATGTGAGACAAGAAAAATCCGAATGAATGATCTAAATGTAATTTGTGATTGTGCAGGGAATGCGCAAGGCTCATGGTTGCTCTCCATCAGAAGGCTCCAACTTCGAAACTCACCGGAGTCCATCATAAATACAGTTTATCAAAGTACGGCCACGCAGCTAATTCCGAACCTGCTCAGTTCCTCCTCGAAGAGGATCGCTGAACAGCTCAGCAGATTGCCGGACGTCAACTTATTTTGAAAACTAAATTGAAGCAACACAAGTTGCCCCAAGGTGGTTTCTGTTTCTGGTGCTGAACAGTGTTCTTCTTCTTAGCTGAATATAGACTTCTTTTTTTTTGCCTGAAATCCATTTCTTTAGTAGGAAATAAATGCTGAGGCTAAGTAAAGCTTCCCCCTCTAATCCTTCTCAGATTTCAATGAAGCCATTGAGCTGAGGCTCAGATTGTCCTCCATCTGTAACAATGAAGCTCCTATAATCTAGAACGAATTCAACTCAGTTCATTCTAAAATTGTATATGATTTGGGCCTCAAGCTACTTTCCTGTAGTCAGGTTTGAATCTTGTTTTGGCATCCCGATTTTTGTTCTTGCTGGAGGATTCCATTCTGGAGGTTTTTGAGACGATTAGCTTCATCTTGTAGACAACTTATCTGCGCACCAAGACAACCTCGACCTTCTCATCCCGTTTTGACAGTTGTGTTTTAGCATAGAGGGGCTATATTAGATTATTTGAATGAGAGGGATCTTATTTGATTTAATCTTAATTAAATCTATAGTTTAAAAATGATATAATTTTTGCATTTGTTTAATTTTTATAATAATATTAATTTAAAAATATAATTATAAATTTTATTTTAATATTAATACAAAGTTTATGGATTTTTACCCTCAGAATTACTATAGACCGGCATAAAATTCAAATTGGATTTATCAGGACAAAGCGGGTATCTTAACAGATTAGCACACTATTAATTAATGATTTTTTTAGGCACGCAATCGAGGGGATAAAATAGGTTATCTCGTTAAAGCATATGGGAGTGACGATCTGACTTGATTCGCCGCCTGTTCCGATCTCGCCGAGTCCCGGTTGTTGCCCTAAATCGAGGCCGTCAAAGTGTCGCCGCGGTATTTTGCTGCTGATCATTTCTTGAGGTGGTCCCATCCCATGGTCTGATCGTGCTTCTCCTGGTAAAGAATACGATTCTCAGTTACAGTTGTCTTCTTAATTAAATCGACTCCAAGTCGAGTTGGTGTTATGAAGGATATGATTTACTTTATGCCATACTTTATAGTTTTCCTGTTTGATTTGATGGATACTATGTGATTGATTGAGTAAGGATTCTCAGATCCACGTCAGGTGTTCGTGTATTTTTTGTTTTTATCCGTGGAGATTTCTGGATTGATAGTGATGTTTTTGTCTACGCATCACCCATTGATTGCCCGATTGTGATGGTTCGAGTACTTATTTTGATACTTTCACCGAACCCACTTTCTGTCCGTTCATTATTTGATCTCATTCTTATGGCTATTGTGTTTGGATATACTGCTGCTGTAGCTGGTGGTGCCTTTTGTTTTTGCTTTCTGTTTTGAGATACAAGTAATGGTAAACTTGTGAGTCTGTCAGGTGGAAGACAAGCGCCGACTTGTGTGTGATAAATGGATGAGAAAAGCCAGAAGACCTTCTTTACAGTGAAGCCCTTTGAGTGTGCTTGGCGTAAAGAGCTCAGGTTTCGGGAAGCTGGGCGGGGTTGTGTTGCTTTTGAAGCCTTTGCTCATAACGACGTTACCATTGTGTTTCGAGAGAATGCCGGAAGTCTGCATTACCACTACAAGACTGATAATAGTCCTCATTACACGGTGATTTTGGGCAGTCATAAGAACAGAAGATTGAAAATTGAGGTGGATGGGAAGACTATGGTTGACGTGGCAGGAATCGGCCTTTGTTCCTCTTCAGCTTTTCAGAGCTACTGGATCAGCGTTTATGATGGATTAATATGTGTAGGCACTGGAAGGTACCCTTTTCAAAATCTCTTGTTCCGCTGGCTTGATGCGAACCCAAACTACAACGTCCAGTATGTTGGCCTTAGTAGCTGGGATAAGCATGTTGTGTACAGAAATGTCAATGTTCTGCCTTTAACGCAGAACCACATGACCTTGTGGAGGCATGTTGATTATGTTGAACACAAATGGGAGGAGGATGGGGAAGAGCAGATAGATGACAGAGATGCTGGTTATGACAAGTGGGGACTTGAGGATTTTTTGGAGAGCTGGGAATTGTCAGATGCCTTCTTTATTGTAGGCTCTGAAGAAAGACTTGTCCCTGCCCATAGGGTTATATTAGAGGCTGCTGGTAAATTCCTGGTTGGTTCTTCAGAAGAAGTTATCCATCTCCCAGGTGTTACTTACCCAATTTTGCATGGGCTTCTTCAGTATATCTATACCGGGCATACCCAGGTAAGTTATGTGCTTTATAAATTCTCAGTTATCTAAACAGATTAAAGCTGTGATACTTGTCTCCTTTTCACGCATCATCTGGGGAAGTGAGTATGGTCGAAACATATGTTCCATGCAGTTATACTTATGACATTTGTATCTGATATTTTCTTTCATTCCTAGATATTCTGTTATATACTTCTTCTAGACTATCTCAACATTGCCGTTTTTATCTGTTGATTCAAAAGAACGTATGCTTTTCAACTGATACAGGCTTAACAGGCTGTTTTTCATGCATACAGAATCAGCTTTACTGGTTGCTTTGATTTTCTGCAGATCACCGAATCAGGCCTTGGTTTACTGAGGGATTTGAGTATGCAGTATGAAGTTACTCCACTTTTAAAGCAGTGTGATGAAATTATTGAGCGCTTCAAAATGAACAAAAAATTGTTTGACTCTGGTAAGAATGTTGAGATATCATACCCAAGCTCTCGACCCCATTGTTCTATAACCTTCACTTCTGGATTCCCACTGAATGCGCAAAAACTCTGTGAATGGTATTACACTGGCAAGTATTGTGATGTGGACATCCTTGTTGATGGTTATCTGGTTGCCCATCCACACAAAATTATCCTCGGCTTGTGTAGTGCTCCTTTTACAAAGGTGTAGCCTTCTCGCCTCCTGTCATATATTACATGTTATGTGCTTGCGTCATTCGCGATACTGCTATTTTTCTGAATTATAGAAAAGGAATAGTTTATATTTACAGGACTTTCATACTTTAAAATCATGGTTAAATTAAATAATTTCTGATGAGAACTGCCTTGGTAATGGATAAAAGTTTTAATACAGCATATTAAAGACACGGTGCATTGTCTGTCATCTGTTGTTGTGAAGTGTGAACCAGAAATGTCGGACTCTGAGGCTATAGCACCGTGTTACATTCCAGACACTCTTATGCTTATACAAATGTGGAAACATTGAGATTAAGGAGTTAGGTTTTTCCTACTTCCAATGGCCAAATTATAAGAAACGAATGTCATTACTGATTGTCAATTGTATTTCTACTGGAAGAGGCAAAACACATAATTTCTGGTTCAATTAGTCTCTCGTATTCGCTGGTTAGGTCTTTTTTTATTACTATTGGAAATATCGTTTCGCCTTATTGCAATAAGTAGTTCTAATTCAAATCATTAAGATTTTGTTCTAACTGATTGATCTCATGGTTGATATATAGATGCTAACAAATGGAATGCGTGAGAGCATATCCTCAAAGATTTGCCTAAGTGATGTGTCACCAGAGGCAGTCAAGAATATGGTTGAGTTCATGTACAAGGGAGAGCTCAGTTTGGAGGATGTAACAGACGTTGGTGGTTTGTTACTCCAGCTTCTTTTATTGGCAGATCAATTTGGAATTACTCTTCTTCATCAAGAGTGCTGCAAAACACTTTTGGAGTGCCTTTCAGAGGTACATCTGTTTTTCTTAGTAATTTTTCTTTTTTTTGTTTTGGAATAACTACGGTTTTTGTAGCCTTCGTGGTTCTTGGTTACTGTGCTTGGTTTAAGAGAGCAGAGGAATGCCTAGCTATCTCGGGCTTCTGTAGACAATGAGCGAACTAACAGATGATAGAAATTTTAACGTATTGATGTTTTTCCCATATAAACTATGTGCAGGATGGAGTTCACTAGTGGATGAAGATCTTGCTACAAGAGTTTTTTAATTTGCACAAGTTTATTGGACACAGAAGCAGACAATTTGGCGCTGTGACTGCATGTTTGGTTGCCAGCCTAACGCTTGAACTTTGTTGCAGGGTTCAGCCTGTTCCATTTTACAAGTGATATCCCCAGTTCCATCTTGTAGACTCATTGAAGAAACATGCAAGAGAAAATTCTCTATGCACTTTGATTATTGTACTACTGCAAACTTGGATTTTGTCTGGCTAGATAAGGCAGTATTCCGTAGTATTATTCAGGTGAGCGCAGTTGATCATCAAATACGTGAATTAATATCTAGAAGATGATAAAAATAAGAATAATGTGATTGCATTACTTTGTCCGCCGATTCACCGCATGCTTTTATCTTCCTAGTGGCTGCTGAGTTCTGAATTATTTGAAATGTGAAGTCGTGGTCCAACTGAAATGAAAATTTCTGTGGCATGGTTGATAGATATTTGAATAGTGAAGTTACCAAATCCCAACCACAAGAACTTGTTGACTTCTATAGATGCTTCTACTTGAATTTACCATAATTGAAACAGAATGTTAATTAACCTCTGTCGGGAATTGCCGCTTCATTTGTGATTCCTAATGCAGAAGCCATGTTTATATTTGAAAATCCTTATCCTGAAAGTAATAATGATATCACACATCAACACTGGCTCTATTGTCTCTTGTCTACTGCAGCATCCAGATTTGACTGTGACATCTGAAGAGCGGGTGTTGAATGCCATCTTACTGTGGTGCATGGAAGCGAAGGAGCTAGTTGGATGGGAGGCCGTTGATGAACTCCTTATAGATTCTACCCCTGAATTTCTCTTTGGGGAGAGACTCCATATGGTTTATGAGTTGCTTCCATTTGTACGCTTTCCATTGCTTCCTAAATACTTGCTGAAAAAGGTATCTGCATGACTCATCACATATTTACTAATCTTTCAAACAAAGTAATTTTTTTTTCAAAATGTTCATCTTGGGACATCACACGTTTCAGTTGGAGCAGAGTGAACTGTGCAGGCAGATGCCTATCCTCAGTAGCTTGGTGAGTTAGTGCTTCATGGAGTTGGTCAGTTTTCTTCCATAAACTTAACAAATTGAGAACTGTTTGTCATCTTCAATTGACTAGGTGATGGAAGCATTAAACTTTTTGGAATCTGGATCTTCCACGCCAGAGCGGGACCAAAAGTATGTATTGTACTCTACCAACTTCGTTCATGCATTTATAATCTTTTGGCAATCCAGTGGTCCTCTTTCTCGTGTAACTGCTCTGTGATTTTTCATCTCTGAGTGTTGTCATTTTGCAGTTTGAGACTTCAACACAGACGATCTAGTTTTAGAGAGCTTCAGTATGTATGTGATGGGGATAGCAATGGAGTCCTTTACTTTGCAGGCACATCTTACGGGCAGCATCAATGGGTAAATCCTGTCCTGTCTAAGGTAATCATTTTCCCTAGTCGCTATTGCTACTCCAGAACTTAATACAAAAGGTTTTTCTAATCAATCTTAAACTTTGTAATTGAATCCCAGAAAATTGTCATCACAGCCAGCAGTCCAATATCCAGGTACACTGATCCCAAATCCCTAGTCTCAAGGACTTATCAGGTACTGGAATAATTTATTTTCAGTGTGCCATATCATCCATTACTGAAACTCATCGCCAACATAACTTTGCGTTCTTTAGGGAACCTCCTTTTCTGGGCTGCGGATAGAAGGTGGCAGCACATGCGCCTGGTGGATGGTTGACATTGGAGAAGACCATCAGGTTCTCCTGGGCATTGCATCATTTTGAGATATTAGTTGTTGGGGACATACTTTATACATTTAGGTTCTTAGTAGAATGTCAAATGTGTTGGAAGCTAACTGTATGGATGAAATCCCTTATCTAAGATAGTTGTTCGTGATTCAGCTGATGTGCAACTATTACACAATGAGGCAAGATGGTTCGAGGACATATATCAGGTGGTGGAACCTTCAGGTTAGAGCCCTCACTCCCGTTTGCAAAATAATTTAGCCTTTGAGCAAAAGTGACACTTTTGAGTTTTGATACTGACACGCCAGGGCATGCTTCTACAGGGTTCCTTGGATTGTAAGAATTGGACAGACCTGAGAGTTCACGAGAATGACCAGTCATTGTGTATCCCTGGACAATTTGCCTCTTGGCCTGTAACTGGATCGAATTCTCTTCTTCCGTTCAGGTATTTCAGGGTCGTCTTGACTCGTCACACCACAGATACAGCCAATCCATGGAACTTCTGCATTTGCTTCCTGGAACTCTATGGCTACTTCAGATAGTTCTTTGCACGATACAGAGGCCAGTTCCTCATAAGTTGTTTTTGTTTTCACGTCTTGCTGTCAATAAGAGTGTTGTCATGAGTGAAATGGCACCATACACAATTTTAGTGTCTGATAGTTTACTTTGTTCACCATGTTCGGCATCTCTTTGATTAATTTCTACTTAAATTTTAGCTTAGTTTGATGGATGATTATAGGTAAATTTATAGTTTATAAAGTAAAAGATTTCTAGGAAAGGAATGATAGAAAAAGATCATCATAAACAAGTGCATAAATTGTTGAAGCCTGTGGCTTTATATTTATGTTTGGATTCTGATCTCATAAGTAAAAAAATAGCCAAACAAAATAGTTTTAAGTTTCATTGACCTTTCTTTTTTGACATTTGTCTATTAAATTAATTAATAAAATTATACATATTGCAGTTACTGGTTATACGTGATGATTGATGAATATTGTTTAAAATCATACTGTCGCAAACTAGCTTTGCTGTTCTGGATAACTGCCATTTATGTTTATAGGATCAAGACACATTTTTTCTAAATGCAGTGTTATAAACGTTGTTGTTGCGGTTACAAGTATCACAACTGAAATAACTGTCAGAAATCAAATGATGCAACTGGACGCCAACCCAAATAAGCAGATATTTCATTTCTGTAACGAACAATCAGTTTAACTGGCTGGCTGGTTAGACTATATATGATTTTAATGCATATCAGACTTGTGTGTCTTAAACCTCAAATCCTTTTATCATTTCAAGAATCTGAACTACTGCATACACATGGATTCAATGGAGGTAAAGCCTGTCGCTGAATTCTGTCTCCGGCCGTCATCCCCAACTCCTCCCCATCTCAGGTACCTGAAGCTCTCCCTCCTAGACCATCTCCTTCCATGCCCTTACGCCACAGTCGTCTTTTTCTATACGGGCGATCGTCGGCTAAATCTTGAGAAGAGACTTGAGATTTTAAGAGACTCTTTGTCGCGAGCCTTGACCAAGTTGTATCCCTTAGCTGGGAAGGTGAAGGATGACCACACCGTTGATTGCAACGACGAAGGCCTCCGGTACCTTGAGGCCCAAGTTAACTGCGACATCAGTGATTTCTTGCGCCAGCCGGATTTGCTGGCGGCTCACAAGTTCCTCCCTGCGGTGAACACGGCGATTTCCCACGTTGCGAATGTTCAGGTGAATGTGTTCAAATGTGGAGGCATGGCGATCGGCCTTTGCATTTCCCACAAGGTACTCGACGGTGCGGGAATAGGCGCTTTTATGAATGAGTGGGCTGCAGCCGCCCGAGGCGAGGCCGGTGGACCGCAGCCAGATTTTAGCCTCGCTGCGGCGTTCCCCGCGGAGAGTCTGTGGCTGAAGGAAGCCGCGCCTCGAATCTGGGGGCCCCTTTTCAAACCAGGGAATTTTATCACGAAGAGATTCGTGTTTGAATCCTCGTCTGTAGCCAAAATCAGACAGGAGGCAAGCGCCACGTGCCTTTCACCTGACCGACCACCCACACGAATCGAAGCTGTCTCCGCCCTGATATGGAAAGTATTCATGCACGTGCGGAAGGAGAACAACAATGGCGTCTCCAACCCGTCAACGCTGACTCATCTAGTGAACCTGAGGCCGCGAGCCAAGGCAATCATTCCCGCCATCACGGACCGCAGCCTCGGGAACATGTTGTGGGTGGCGATATCCGAGGCAGTGGAGGAGGCGAGGCCGGGACTCGGTATCTTATCAGAAAAAGTCAGGGCTGGGATAGCGAAAATCGACGGCGGGTTCGTGGCCAAGCTGCGTGGGGCGGATGAGAGCGAGGTGCGGCGCCACGCCTTGGGGTCGCTGGGAGGGATAGCCGACCAGGGGCTGGATGTGATAGCCTTTACGAGCTGGTGCAGGCTCGGATTCTACGAGGCGGATTTCGGGTGGGGGAGACCGGTTTGGGTGAGTAGCTTGGGGGTCCAGGCCTCGGTGTTTTTCAACGTGGTGCTGCTGGTGGACACGGTGGACGGGGAGGGAGTTGAGGCTTGGGTTAACTTGGATGAAAAAGACATGGAGGTGTTCCAGAGGAATGCTGATGTGCGGAGGTTGACCTCGGTGGATCCTAGTCCGTTGGATCATCAGGTCGTGTGAGATTTTTAAGGATGTGTTTCATGGTTGATTTATTTATTTATTGTCAACTATTTTTGAATGCCCAATTGCCCATCCAATTAGTCAATTTAATAACACCTCTTCATTTTGTTAAGTTTTTTCTCTCTCATTACAA
>NQLW01000001.1:94428-108130 GCA_002312845.1 Kalanchoe fedtschenkoi
TATTATCTTGGCAAATTAATAGGAAGTGATTTCTATTGATAAAAAATAACAGATTAACTGGATAATTATTGGGGATTCGTTTCTTAGTATATATATATATTGATTTTAATATTTCAAAAAAAATCAAACCATCAACTATTACCTTTCCTAAATCTTTCCTGACCTAATTGATCAGCGGCGGCGACAGTGAGCCGCGCGCGACGCTTCTCCAACTCCGTCTACACATCGCACGAATGTTCGTCCTGAGCTCACTCAGCCACATACTTCGTCTACCGCCGGACCTCTTAAACCTTCCTCTGGAGGTGTCCATCAGATGCCAACTGGAGAAGCTTTTCGTGGACAAGGCACGCATGTCGCTTTTACCAATATCCGATTTTTCACATTGCAATTTTCTTGATTTATTTATTTTTTATTTGCGCTCAATTGGTTTAATATTGCAGGTGATTGCGAAATTAGGGCTGTGTGTGTCTGTGTATGATTTGAGGAAAATAAAAGGGGGGTTTATTGATGCCGGCCGTGGCGCGCCCACTTACGAGGTGAGCTTTTGGCTGCTTGCTTCTTCTCAATGAATGTTGTGTTAGAAATATAACGATGAAATTTTGCTACTTTGAGTTTACAATATATAACTTCGAATGGAGTTGGGTAAGATGTCATTCAATACCTTTTGGATCCACGAAAGGTAATGAAGCGTGTCTAAATTTTTTTATAAGATGCGTGAGGGCTGAATCGTAGTGCGAAGTTGATTCTGTATGTTGTAGTTGTTGCAATGGATCATGGATGATACCAGATGCAATTCTTCTATTTTTTTGGTGACTCGTATGAGATGTAATCACGTGTTGATGGCAGGTTGAGTTCAGAGTAGTTGTGTTTCGCCCCTTCGTAGGAGAGGTGATATCGGCGAAGCTCAAACATCAAGATGAAACTGGCTTAGTTTGTATGTCCATAGTACAATTTTATTTTTTATTTTGCAAGGATATAGGCTTCGCTTTCATTTTCTGACTCTCGCCTTTTGTCATGCAGTGACACTTGGGTTCTTTGACGATATTTACGTACCTGCTGCTTATATGCAACAGCCATCCACCTACAAGCTAGACTCAGCTACGTAAGGACTCCTGAGAAATTCTAATTTATAATACTCGAGTTTCTGAGTAGTTTGATCCACTATAATAACACGTTATATGTAAACATCTTGCAGAAATCAAAACTTGTGGTTTTGGCTCTCTGACTATGGAGAATTTGTTATTGATGGCGATGAAGAGGTTAGTGCTGGCGACTGTTGTGATTAGATGCCACATTTAAGTCCAGTTTTCAGTGATTTTTAAAGCATTTAGGTTCTGTCTGCAGATTAGGTTTCAAGTCCAGAGTGTCAATTATCCACCATTGCCGCTCGAGGTGCCAGAAAATTCAAAACCATTTGCTCCCATGGTTGTCACTGTGAGTTCCTCATTATAACATTATGAATCTTTGCTTTCGTTTCAATTCATATGTTCATACCTGTGGATTGTAACTTGTTTGCCTCGGTACATCACTGTTAAAGTTCAGCACTGAATTTAGTATTAGAAATCTCTAATTGATTTATAAGTATTGAAGCTGGTTAGATTTCCAAACTTAATTTAGTGTTAGAAATCTCTGATTGTATTATATGCATTGAAGCTGGTTTTATTCATGCATAATTAATACACTACTTTTTGACATTATGTCTGTTCTGTAGGGTTCCATCTGTGGCGATGGCTTGGGTCTTTTTAGCTGGTGGGTGGACGAGAATGAGGAAGAAGAAGAGGAACAATAGAACATTTCAAATTGCCTCATTTCATTGAAATGACAAATAAATTATCTATCATTCAAATGATTAAATTTACTTCCTTAAATGATATACAATATTTATGCAACATTTGCGTAAGATGTTATCTATGCTTAGTAGAACCTATTTTGCTGCTGGTCAGCATCCGGAACCATTTCATGAGACAGCGACTTGCCTTGCAGCCTACATCTTATAGGCTTTTCCATAAACGTCTTGTCTTCAATGTATGACTTTATACTTGTAGTGTAGCGATCTGTTCCTGATTTTTCTAGGGATTTCAGGAAGTGCTGAGAGACGACGTCTAGCAACTTGATAAATTGAGCTCTCTACTTTTTGTATAGAGCGAATCCTGCCATCTGGACAAATGCCAACAGTTTGAGTTTCTGAAAGAAAGAAATTATGTAACAAGTACTCATGAGCGAGGCTTACCTTTAGAAATGGACTCTATGTTAAAATTTTTCAGATTACCTTCTCAGCAAATGCAGCAAGGCTGATTGAGTGAGGGCATTGATTATCATTGAGGATACTGATGGACTCCTCAATTTTGAGGAATAGTAGCTTTTTTTTTTCTTTCTGAAAAATGAATACATGAAGTAGAAGTTCGACTTCTATTCTTCCTTTTTCGATCTTCAAATATCGAATGCACTTTTTCTCTAATACTCTGCACTTTGCAGTAATGGCATACATTATCATTAGAAGGTCTGGATCAACGCTTGACCTGAGTTTGAATTTTGCTTTGATTCTAAATCACGACTTTCTCTTTATTCATCCTTTTTTATGACTAGGTGTTTCATATCCAATTAAGGATTCTGGTCTTGTCCTTCTTAATTATTTCTCTTCCAATTTAAGCATCTTATGCAAGTCTGACAGTGATTTCCTCATATCGAGCAGATGGTAACCCCATACGAAACTTCGGAAATTTGAACTAAGAAAGGTAAGGATGATGTTTGTGGCCATTCCATTAGGGATTCCGCATTCCAGTTTTGTAGGTTCTCTAAATACTCAATCATATCAAATACTTATGAATATATTGGAGTACCAATTTCATGTTGACTCATTATGTGAGATTCAACCAAGTCAAATCTCTCAATTTGAGTTGACCCATGAAAAAAGTTGCTTAGGTTCACAATTGTTTCATAGGCTCCCATGTTTACAAACTTCTTTTGCAAATCAGATTGAGTCACGTCCTTTAAATCATCCTCATACTTCTTATTCTTTGATTTGATTACGGAGTTTAAGCACCCATTTTGATTAACTTTATTGGTAAGCGGAGGTGGTAGTGGGGAATTCGAGAGAGGAGGTGGTGGATAACATGGTTGTCAATGTCGTGGTGAATGTACTGTTGATCGGGAGGAGGGATCATCTAACGTGTCTCTCGGTGAACATGGATACAAATCTGGATGGATATATGTTTTCAGATCGGACTTAGTTTGGACAGTTATGGATTAAATAATGGGACTTAATTAAATGTCAATAAATATATAATTAATATGAAAATAAAAATAACATTTATGATTTGGAATGATGTCATTTTATTTTAACTACAGAGGTTATGTTCCTTAACACGTACTTTACTCTTTAGTGGAGTAATGGAGTCGCACTGAAATACAAAAAATAAAAATTTTGTATTTTATTTGAAAATTATGATAATTTGTACTGCAATTAGATAATTTAAAATTATTTAGAGTTTTTTATAAATTTTAATTAACAACGTACTTCGCCTATCACCCCCAACTAACTTTTCAAATATGTTTGATTCGATTCTAATCAATGGACAAATCGAATAATAAACAGTCGTAGGTCATTTCAGAATCCGTATTGGGTCCGAAGAAAGGCTAAACGGTACCGTATCATCAAGCGCTTGTAGGAGTTAAAAGGTCAACCGACATTCATCATTTCAAATCGCCTGCAAATCGATCATTGTGTGTGACTCGTGACGCACCTTTTTCATCATCAGCGAATCCCTGCCGTCCATTTCATCATAGCGTTCCGACAAAGGCGGCCCCCGTCCAACTCCTCTTCTCTCTCATCACCTTCCTTCCTCTCCCGCATTGAAATCCGTCCCGATCTGCAGCTGGTGACGGAGATGTCCATCGAATTGTCTTAGTTTAAAGTTTTTAACGTTATGGAATTTTGGTAGGTTTGGAGTTTAGAGATTTGTGTGTGTATATTTTGGTGGGCGTATGTATGGCTCCTCGTCGTGGGATGCTCGCGTTGGCCGTCGCGTGTGCTCAATGGTTGGTGTTCGTATGCGGCGAGGAGAATGATTCTGGATCGAGTGTCACAGCCATCAATCGCGATCTGTATCATTCCAGGTGAGATCTCAGATCTTAGAATTTCAGTTGACACGCATTTTTAGGTTAGGTCATGCAGAATTTGAGGGATCGGCCGAATCGAGTGTTCAATATTTAGTGTTGCTGGAGATTATGTAGTTCATTAAAAGCTCAGCTGTGAGCATCAATTGATTTTTTTTTAAATTATAATTTTGGATTGTAGAGTCTCAGTGGTGCGTGCAAATTGAATTCTATTTTCTGCTTCTTATTTTGGATTTGTTTTAATTATTTGGTAATTTGAAATCCTGCAGTGATGATTTAATGGAGCAGATAGAAGGCTTAGTCCAGCGACATCCTTCTGTGTTGAGTGTAAGAGGATATGGTTTTTGGCGCTGAGCTCAGAATTCTTGTGTTGCTAGATGACTCATTGTAATGTCTTGCTTTCAAGCAGATGGAGACAATAGAAGCTGCTAATAAGGGTTACAGTGGAGAGTTGGCAGTGGTGACATATAGTAGGAGTAGCAAGGATAGTGACCAGAGGTCAAAATTCCGGATACTTCTCGTGAGTGTTTTTTTTTAATTTTTTTTTGTAAATGACTACATACTTATCACTGTTTGATGAACACGGTAGAGTTTGTACCTATCGAAAACTCAGCAATTAAACTCTATTTCTCATTTTCACAAAATGTAGTTGTACGGGGTGTCTCTCAGATTGGTAATCACTGGTTTTTTTGACAGATAACTGCTTGTCTTCCAGAGTTTTGGGCAGCATGGAAGAGAACTCATTACAACTGAGCTTGCACTTAGACTCCTCTCGGTTTTAAGTGGTGAACAGTTTCTAGCCAATGTGGATCATGTCTCTTTAAATAGGACCCTTGACAAGCTTATAATAAAGGTAACTTTAAGTTTGGCGCAGTTTTATCATGGATAATTGCGCCACAAAGGATTTTACCATGCCTCTATTCAGACCATAAAGACTGTTCTGAGCCTATAAAGATATCTGGTTTTTTTGCTGGTGATAGGAATTCTGTCCATAAGCTAGAACTTGGGTGTCTTCTATTGTGCAGAATCCAGGATATGGCTGTTGTATTTGTCTGCTATCTGTGTACACTGACTAGATTTATCAGTTCTTGCTGTGGCACCCCTGTGTTTGATTTGCTAGAGTAGAGCTGCAATGTGGGCGTTTTGGGCTAGGATTCATTAATCAAAACAGGGAAGCATCATGTGTTGGAATGCTAATATGAGAAATTTGTATTTCATTGTTGCCTGTTATTTTAACAAGCTAGTACTGTAGTACAGAATGTGCAGTCATGCTTAATGTACAAATATGTGTTCTAGAGTCATATGGGGTATGTCAATCTGTTGATATTTATACTGAATGCAGGTAATACCAGTGGAAAATATGAATGGTCGCAAGCTCGTTGAAGCTGGAGATCTTTGCGAGAGAAGGAATGGTAAGAGACTTGTTTTTTCTTCTTCCTCATTTCTATAACATTAAGATGATCGTATAATCCGATTTATGTTTGCGGAAGTATTTTACTCTTTATTCTGTGGTTGTAGGGAGAGGAGTTGATCTCAACAGGAATTGGAGTGTAGATTGGGGCAAAAAGGAAAAGGTTTGTGAACTGTGGTGCTTTTGTGGCATGCCATGTGTGTGATTTAGATTGACTTAATCAACCCTGACCATGTTTGTGGTCTAGTAATCGCTTGTTAAATAAATATTCTGTTTTGTTTAATATGTGATGCACAAATCTGAATCTCAAGGATCAGCTATCTAAAATCTGTTATCTTTTTCACAATATAAAACAAAGTATGATCTTTGTTAGAGAAGAAAGCTGCGAGACTTTCCTTAAAATTGTGGTCCTTACTCAAATTTTTTTCCTCACACATTCTTAAGGATTATGATCCTTACGAAGAAAATCCGGGAACTGCTCCTTTTAGCGAACCAGAGGCGCAACTGATGCGAAAACTTTCCATAGCCTTTGAACCGCATGTATGGGTTAACGTGCACTCTGGAATGGAGGTTGGATACAATTCTATCTTGTGTTTTTTGTGATCTAATCTTGGACTCACACTAGCTTATACCTGAGCATGGTTTTTGCCTTATTTAGGCTTTATTTATGCCATATGATCATAAAAATACAACCCCTGATGGTTTGCTCGGGCAAAGGATGAGATATTTACTAGAGAAATTGAATGTTCTACACTGTCATAAACGATGCATGGTTGGATCTGGAGGAGGCTCTGTTGGGTGAGTGTTTCTGCACAGTTTTAAATGCTGTTCATTTCCTCTTTTGTAACAACTCTTGAATGTTTTCGAGTACTCAACTGGAAGCACTGTTTCACCCAAAACTAATACATGTCATTGCTTTAATATTGATTGAAGCTTTTATTTCCTGCTAAACATAATGGTGATAGACTGATTTTGAGGACTGGTAAAGGAATCTTCACGTTACTAATCAGTCACTATATCAACCCAGATATCTTGCACACGGAACTGCGACCGACTACATGTATGAAGTTGTGAAAGTTCCTATGGCCTTTACCTTTGAGGTGTGTACTCTCACATGTCATATACTCACAACGCATGGTTTTCTGCATTGGTCCTCACACATTGCCATTTGCTCACAGATTTATGGCGATGGCTCGGCATCATCAAAAGACTGTTTTAGAATGTTCAATCCCACAGACGTCCGCACCTTTAATGTTCGTAACACATTCCATAAATAACAGTCTTTCATCTTCCTTTTTTATTTTCTGTCCTACTACTAGTAATTGTTCTCACGACAACATAATTATGGAAACTCACTCTTTCGCATTTCTCACGCTTCAGAGAGTTCTCAACGACTGGTCGGCTGCATTTTTCACGATCTTCAGGAGTGGGGTGGAACAGCTGGACCAAATTAATTCCAACAGATCATCTATTTCAGACAAGTGGGTATCAATAGATGATTATTTGAGTGGGTACTTGATGGAGAGACGAAGCAGATACGGGAAGAAGCTTGAGGTTCTTGATTTTGGAATGCAAGAGATAAGAACCTATTTCAGGCTTTTCTTGTTGTCTTCTGTGTTGTTGATGTTTATGTTCTGTTCTAGGATATCAAAAACTGTTGTAGTTGACCGACTATCCCTGCGTTTCCCTAATACATCGACTTAGAAGTAATTTGGTAAGTAATTTTGTACAAGCCACAAGATTTGTAGAGGTTCTTCTATTCATTTCTTTTACAAGTGTTTGTACAACATGTATTTGTAAAAACTGTTTTTTATGTTATAGCACATTTTGATTTCATGCTGGCATTTAGATGTCGCTTCAAAAACATGAGAATAAGGAATTGTTAGACAACACTCCAACCACGAGGATCAACATCCCGTTGATCTCATACGGGAATTCAAAGAATATAAATCAACCTTTGGTTGGTTGTTGCTACTGGTACAACTACAGACACGATGAGATATTAGGGATGCTTCCCCATATCATTCAAGAGCAGCATTAATTTACAATTCAAGAAACACAAATGGGTAAGCTGTAATCAATGCATCTGTTCGCACCAGTCTTCATTTTTTTTTTTCGACCAGTTGTGTAGATAGTAGCTGGAAAGTTCAGCTGAAGTCCACTGTGCAAGAATGCTAAAGAATATTCCTCAATAACTGATCAGTCTCGAGCTCAACCAGAGAAACATACTCTTCAAGCTTGATACCAATCATCATGCCGTTCTGTCAACCTGCGTTGAGACTGAATCCACTTGCTCCTTGATATTTTCACAGGGCAACAAAGTCAGCATCAGTCTGCCACCTGAATGGAATGATGATCAACTAAACTCCCTGGACAAATACCATATCTGCTTTTCCTGTCCAAAAGCAGCTTTCAATCCGATCAGGAATTTAGTTTTACTTTCATGTATCTCAAAGCAGATCGTAGCATTGCCCTGGCTTTTCTATCTGGCTCAATCCCATCCGCAATCATTTCTTCGTAGACAGAAGGAACCTGAAATGCCGATTTCATCAGGGCACCATGTGAGCTAAGTTCAAAGTCTGGTAGCCCTACCAATTTTGTTATACTTAATAATTATTGAATCACTCTGAACAGTGTCAAAGCTTCTCCTTAGTAGCAGATAACTTCAAAAAAACTGCTTACGCACAGCAAGGATCACAAAGGGCTCAAATAGAAGCTCAAGAGAATCAAGTACCTTGTCAAATTTCTCCACACGTATTAATACTTTCATGAGTGTAGTGTATGTGATAACATCTGGTTTCACATCCTGCAGTAATGGAACAACATGATGTCAAGTTTTATCACAGAAAATAACTGACAACACCCAACTGGAACGCAGTAACAATAATTTGATGCCACAAGGAAACATACACTTTCTCTCATATACTGCAAGACTGAAAAAGCTTCTGCGTCCCTTCTATCTTCGCCAAATGCATTGATTAATGAATTGAGAACTAAAACACTAGGCTTTACCCCATCTGCCCTCATCAACCTAAATGCGTTAATGGCCTGATCAGACAATCCCTGTGCAAGAGTATACATGTAAGTACATGAAATCCTCCAGCTCTTGGCTTTCTCAATAAAATTTTCTTAAGAGTAAACAGTCCAACTTTAACGAGCAGTATTGATTATAGCCACTTTTCTTTGGGCAATCAAAAACCCAAATATGCAAATTTTGATGGGAAGTCGGAACTCTGAAAATTCTGTTGAACGGAGCAAAATAAATCTGCCTCAATTCACTAGCCAAGTGCCAGTTAAGTAATGATGAATATAGTCTAAGATATTCAGCAACCTGATGCATCTACTTTGTAACAAACTAGAAGAGTCCGGAGCAGCATTTTTAACATATGGTTTGTATATGAACACAACTCACGCAAAGGTGATGACATACCCGCTGTGCATATGCATTGATCAAAGCATTATACATTGTCGATGATGGCTTTAGTCCTGTGGACTTCATGACCTCCAAGCACTCAATCGCATCATTAAACCTTCCTGACTGTCCATAAATATCAACCAGGGTGGTGTAAGTAACAACATTGGCTAATAGTCCTTGACTCTGCATCTTCCCCAACAAAGCTTTTACTCCGTCCCATCTTTCTTGCTGCCCAAAGGAATTTATCATGATATTATACGTGGTGGTACAAGGCAAGCATCCACTTTCCTGCATCTTCATGAAAAGCTCTTCTGCTTTACTATGGTGCCCGAACTTACAATGACAGTCAATAAGAGTATTCCACGTGACAACGTCAGGTTCTATCCCTTCTGACCTCATCCTGTCAAATGTCGCCATTGCATGGTCAAGACAGTTGTACTTTCCAAATGAATCAATCATTACATTATAGAAATGCCTGTCCGGCCGAACTCCATTGTTTTTCATCTCCCTCAGAACTTGGAATGATCTTTGCCACTCTCCCCGATCCCTGTAACTAGCCAAAATCCTACTATAAACAAAAGAATTAGGCTTCACATTACTAGCTTCCATTTCTTTAAGCACAATCCTGGCACTTTCCCATCTGCCAGCATTGGCATATGCATCAATGAGCAAACTATAAGTGTGTTCATCAGGGGCCACCCCACACGTCTCCATCTCGGAAACAATGGACTCCGCATCTCTCAATGACCCGGTCTTGACATACCCTTTCAAGAGAGCATTATAAGCCCGCGTCCTTGGCTTCAATCCACCTTCTTTCAACTCCTCAAAAACAGCTTCAGCTTCTTCTGTCCTACCAGCATTACCCAAAGCCGTGATCACCGCCAACAGAGTGGCGGTTTTGGGACTCAACCCGTTCCCTTGAACCACAGCCAAGAAGAACATAGCCTTGTCGACATCTCCAGCCTTGGCAAACCCTACAGTGACATCATTCAAAAGCTGCGCATCCATCTCTATCATATCAGACTCAATCTCGTCGTACAGCTTCTGCAGAACGACCGAATCAACAGTGTTGGCCCGAGTAAAAGACTGAATAATCAAACTATAGTTGACGAAATCAGGTTGGAATCCGTCACGGCGCATCCTGGCCATCAAATTCAAGGCCTTGTCCAGGTCATCGTTCCTGGCGCAGGCGCCAATCAAGGCGTTGTAAGTCAAGGGAGTCAAAGTCTGCCGGTGGGAGAACAGAAAAGCCTCGTAGAGCTTGTCGTTCTGGCCGAGGGCGTGAATTAGAATGGCGTATAGCAGCTCGTAGGAGTAGCAGAGGTTGTGCTTCTGGAGCCAGGCGACGACCCCGTAAGCCGTCCTGAGAGACGACGAGGAAGAAAGAGACTTGAGCAGCAGATGCCAGCCGCGGGCGGGCACCGCCCGGTAGGACTGGGCGAGCTGGAGCTCGGCAGCGTCCATGGAACGGGAGTCGGAGTTGATATCGGGAAGAGCGGAATTGGAAACGAAGTCGATGAGAGGACCGAAATCGTAGCCTCGGAAATGGAAGTTGAAGTCATCATCTTCTTGTACTTCTTCTTCGCGGTGGTGTTGGTTCAGGCTGTGGAGTTTGGCTGCGGATGGCCGGAGGAGGTGGACTTGGTGGCGGCGGGGGCGAAGACGGAGGAAGGCGCGGTGAAGAGAGAGAAAACGGATGGGGAGAGAAGCGTGAGGCGGTGGAGGAGGAAGCAGCATATGAGAAGTATTCATCAATCTCTCACCTTCTTTTCTGCTTCTTCCTGTCTCCTTCCCTCGATAATTCGTCCTACGTTATATTATTTTTAGTATTTAAATATGTTCTATAAGCACCGTTTGAGTCTTCAATTTTTTTATTTTTTTTCATTTCTGATTTTTCTTTGTCCTTTTTAGGAAAATGATAACTTTAAATTATTTTTTGTTCTACTCAATTAAAAAAATAAATCTAAATGAGCTAGTTATACTAAGTTATTAACTAACACTTATTACATAATTATTGTCAGAACCGTGATGATTTTCAGTGAAGATGCGAATCGTTAATTTTTTAACGAAATTCTTCGTACTGATTTTTTATTGGAAGTTTAAAGTTGTTAACGGCTTTTACTTTGGATTAAATGGTGAAGAATTGCATCAAAAAGTTAACAATTTGTATCTTATTTGTAATGATTGGATTGAATTGGGTAAAAAATGGTAGTTCAAAATCCTTTTTTTTTCATTTTCAAATTAGTAGTTTGAAACAATAATTTTATGTAATTAAATCATAAATGAGAATTGTAATTTCAAAATTATTTCAAATAACAATTATTTTATTGAAAATGCATGTTTAAGCACCAATCAATTTCAAACATCAGTTTTCAAAATACGATATTGTTACATAATACATATGAATGATTTGTGAGTGGATAATATGTCCATTAAGGATGATAGATATACATATATTCTTCATGGTCATATGAGTCTACAATATGTGAGATTTGATATACTTAATACTCCCTTCGAACTCAAGCATTTCGTCTGATCAAGTGAAAACCATGTTTTCTTTTCGAGTTTGTGCTCTAGTGAAAAAATCTTTCACTTGTGCGGACGTCACATATGAGAGTACTTTTTTTCTAATGACAAGTGAGACTGGGTAAAAGATACATCAACGCCTATATGCTTTGTAAGTTCATGGTTCACATAATCATTGACAATCTGTATGGCTACCAGTATAAAAGTCATACAATCTTGGAAATGACAGTGGCAAACGCTAAAAAATCTGCCTCTATACTATATCCAAACACAACTTTCTCTTCTTTTTAGACTTCCATACAAGAGGAGAAGACCCAAAAATGATGTAATAACGATCGATTAGAGCCCTCGTCCAAATGGAGTCCGGCTAAGCATAAAGTTGAAACGAACTGTCATGAGAATAAAATAAACACTAAGATGATGTCCCAGTTAAGTATCTAAGCACAAGAATTAAGTGCCCCAAATGAACTAACGTATGAGCGCACAAACTGACTCAAAATATGAATTGCATGAGCAATATCAGGTCTCACAACAATTAGATAAACAATACTATCCACAATATACCGATATCGAGAAGCATCCTCATGGTGGTATATGATAGCACAGTCGTTGAGGTGTGTTACACAAATTAAATTTATACCTTCCTCACTGGTAATTAACAAGTCAGGGTCAATCTACCAGGACAGAGACCTGCAAAGTTAGTGACGGATAGACACGATCAAGAATGAGATTTTTGAAATATGTTGGTAACCCGCAAAGCTTAAAAGAATGGAGATAATCAGATAGATAGACGAATAGCTTGGGTGACTGACTTCTGATTGTGTTGATCATTGATACTAAAGATGAAAGTCGTGTAATGTATAACTCAACAAAATATATGATATAATGCACTACGATAGTGTGACAATACGTAAATAATTGTTCTTACCCTAATATCATCATTCCTTTTAGACGATGATATAAATTATCAATGACAATCATGCAAGATAGAAGCATTGAGAAAAGACATACACATTAACAAACAATGATTAAGAGTTTAGTCTAGATATGTAGGCCCTAGTCAATTTAAATATGCAGGCCCAACCCACATACGCATCAGAGATAAAATAATTGCAAAGAAACATGAGTTGTTAGACTATACTATTAAACAACATTCATAAAATAGTTATGCAACTAAGCAATCATTCAATTGAAGTTCAATAAATATCATCATACAGGCATGTACTTTATTAAGCAATAATCACTACAAAAAATAATAGTTTTCCAGCAAAAAACTTGTCCATAAACGGCTCGAAAGACTTGAGACCAATTTTCAGACCATTACATGCTGGATTTGTCGTAATAAAAAAAGTTGATAATTATCTACTCGAAAATGGACAAAATGACCAAAAAATGTGTGGCATGTCCGGATTATTTACGGCCACTTTCAGCCACAATGTGTATTTACAGAAAAGTAAAATCAGGCGTTCATATTTAGTCACTTTCTCCCTAAAAATTTGTGTGTTGTTGCGTTTATTGCATTGTGTTTATTTCAATTGAATTGAACATGGTGTTTAGTCCAACTTTTCAAATGGGATTTTGTTTGAATATGTAATAAGTTTATTTAAATTGAATTGCATAGAGTTTATTCAATTGAATTTAATCTTTTGACATTTACTTTTTGTATGTAAACTCCTCATTCAGAACATCGAATCAATCAGCTATAAGAAAAGCTCATCGGGTAAGTCATATTTTTTAAAATTCATCTCATAAATTGCGTTTATTTCAATTTAAGTTAGTCCAATCACATTTAGCAAAATTCAGTACGTGTATAAACACTTATTAGAATGTTGTATTGTAGAATGAAGAAGATATGTTATTTTGGATGGAACTGAATTTGATCGCCAGTGTGGAAGAGCCATTTGATTATCGTTTGCCTCTTTTTGTGTGAATACAAGTTGTAATTCATAATTTATGTATATTACAATATGTGATTGTCGTGAACTATAAATAAATATGCTCAATTTGTTGTAGTTAATGGAACTAAAAAATATAAGTCGTCATTATGACATTCTTTGATTAAATACATATTTTTAATGTGCTAGATAGATACAAATGAGATTGTCATGAACTTCAAATGCACATGTTTTATTTGTTATAATTAATGAAAACTAATAAATCATGATCAACTAGATGATATAAAATCTATGGATATAGTAAGTGCATAATTTACATATTTTTAATCCACCCACTAT
>NQLW01000001.1:108340-150883 GCA_002312845.1 Kalanchoe fedtschenkoi
CTAATATATCCTATAAACCAATCTGAAATCCAAATTTCTAAAACGGTTCCGAGACAAGCGCTGCTGCCCGAGCTTCTCATCCTCGTGGCCCAAGAGGCGAAGCATCAGATGCGTTAGAGATTTCCCAGTAGGTTTCGCGATCAATCAAGAAATCGATGCCATCAGCAGGAAGTGAAAATTGGAGAGCTGCTGTTCATGTCTGGCTTTCTGGGGAGCTACGAGCGCCAGATGATAAATTGGGGCTCGATCAAGCAGTTGGGGCAGAAACGTGTTTGGTTGCTTTACTTGTTCTACGCCACTGCTATGCTGTTTGCTCCAGCTGCTGTCAGTTACTTGGTGTATGGTGAAGGAGATGGAGTGTCTATTGGGACTCTCGTCTGGCCGCTGGCGAACATGGTGGCGTTCGGGGTGCTGCTGAGTGAGAATTACAGTGATGAGAGTTGCGTGCACCATGATGGTGAATATTGGGTTCACCATGTGTGCACCATTGTGAACCTAAAATTCACCATCATGTTCACCATGATGAATCCAGTTTATATGTCAGTGAAATATAAAATTAACTACGTTAAAATAAAAAATTCACTATCTTTTCTATATGTGCGCACCATGGTGAATATGAAATTCACCATCGCTGGAATACCACAACAGTATACATCGTTTTTACTTTGTCTTTGTTTTTTAATTTTTTTAGTTTTTTAACTTTTTTAATTTTTTTGCTGGGCTGGTGGATTGGCTTGTCCAGGTGTGTGGCAAGTGGGTTTGGAGGGCTTATCACATTGTTGTGACTTTTGATTTGTCGGTTTACTAGAAAGTGACTGTTTTGAGGTAGTATTGTGTAAGGAGTGATTAGATGATAGTTAAATTAATATTAAGACACACTTTTATTAACCATCAGATTTAATTAAGATGAAAGGCTATGATTGATGCACAGTTTACAATGAAAAGACTATTTATATCTATATATATATATATATATTCATTTTACTTTTCCCTCCTATTGTAACTATTTTTGTTATCCAAAGGAGCAACATAACAATTATATACCATACTGTTCTCGGCACATTCTCTTGGGCAGATAACTAACATAAACAACAGCAGATCACATCTGATATTACTTCAAAAATCAAGATGTGCTCACAACCAGATTCCAATAAAACAATCACAATTCAACCTCATTCCCCTTCGCCAAAGGGGATCCCTTCACCTGCCTTGGGGAATTACATCCAATTTCAAATGTTCACCCACCTAAAACTTCGCTAAATTTTGAGGAGAGAGTGAATAATCTTCAGTTGTTTCTTTGATGGAAGTCACTTGGGAGGCCCCAACTTCAAAGCTTGATATGGCATCCAAGGTAGACCCTTCCCACCGCTTCTATGACGTGTTAAGCAGACCCAGCTAAAGCAAACTAAGTTTTTCTCAAATCCTTGTTCAAATTCAATTATATGTTTTCACCAGGAGGTAACTCCGCATATTTGGGAGGAGCTTCAAGAACACGCTCCATGTCAAATCTAACTTCAATATTTCGGATGCTGTACCCAACCACCATCAACCAGTACAGCAACTTGGATAGTTCAGGTGCGCTGGTCTCTGTCATGCTTGTCTACAATAAGAGGGCAGATGTCACAAACAGGAGTTACTATCAATAATAGTCTAGCGGAAAAGTCAGTATATCAAAGATTTTAGAGGTGAATCAATAAATTGTGGGTCGTTCAAAAACCTCATGCGTAAATTAGAAAAGCCAAAGGCGGTTCAGACAAAAATGACCTTCATTTTATCAGGATCAGAAACAGCTAGCAGTCGCTTTATGAATGTGTTAATGGCGAGTATGACATCCTCTCCAGCGCTACTGGTCAGCTCCTAAAATATTAAATAAACAATTATATGGCCGCCTTGACAAGAAAATTACCGCTGTCAGTGCATTCATAAAGAGATTGAAAAACTGCAGGCTCCACAGAAAAGTAACAATTACGAAATACATGATTAGTATAAGACTAGGAATAGCTGCAGATTTTCTACAACCTTTATATTCTGAGGCTCCAGTGACTTCATATATTCGAGCAATTCATTTGGACCATTAGAAGATTTTCTCCCGACTTGGCGATTCAACTCTTCAATTTCAGCTTCCAGTAATTCAATGTATTTCGCAGCATCTATCTTCTCAACGCCAGAGACATTATTCCACCTAATCACTTCTCCAGACACATTTTTCTGTGTTCCTGGAGCATAGTCTGGCACATCCTGTTCAAAAATGGTTGAGAATCTTTAGGCTTTGTTTGGCTCAGGAAAATTCTGAAAGAAAGAAAGATGGGAAGGAAAATGAAATTCAAGCCCATCTGCTCGAATTAAAGACCACTAGTTCATGCAAAATACACATCCCAAGATAAAAAGCACCTTCTTCTCCTCCGAATGAGGAAGAGCAGTCTGCTCGAGGCTCTGTTGAAGTTCCAGCCGATATTGTGCATTTTTAAACATATAACCAGTCATCATGACACTGTACATAAGTTGCGCAAGATTTTCAGCAACCTGGGATAAAACCAATAAAAAGCAACTTAGTTACTGCATCGGCTGTAAGAACAATGTGTACAGTCAGGTTTGAGCAACACCTACAGTAGTTATGGTCACTGCAAAGAATTGGGGCGGCAGAGTTCCAATCATGTTTGTCACCGTTTGTCTCATGGCATCAACCACCTAATTCATGCAATAGTGTTTCATTTGTTCGGATTCCGAAATATAAATATGTATGAACAGAAGTTACATAAATTCTGGAAAAAGGGCCATCCACCTGTGGGGGAGCTCTTTTCACAAACAACTCCATGAATTCTGGTTGCACAGATTTCACATACTCCAACAGTATCTCCCTCCGAGTCTTAGGCTGCACTGAATTCCATCAGAAAAAAAGCACAGAGTAGATCAAGAATTTCAAAAAAAAATTACCAACTAACCAGAGTCCCGTTGGGAGGCTTGGTATCTCCCGCCCCATTGTTCCCCTTGGTGGCATCGTAAGCCCTAACCCTAAAACCCAATCTTCTTCTCTCATTCCCTGACACACTAATTAATGGGCACAGCTTTCTTTCCCGGCTCCACAAGAAAACCTTGGACGAGGGTGAACTGACACGTACTGAAGGTGGGAGATTGGAGACGAGAAATGGCTTGGCCGTCAACGAATGCATTCTTCTCCCCCCTCAGAAGATAAATTGCTCCTTGCTTCACGGAAACCCTAAAAGTACAAACCCTCAGCAGTCAAGAAATCCAATCGGACAGATTCCGACCGAGTAGCTGCGGCAGCGAATGAGAGTGTCAATATGGGAGTTGGTTAGAGCAGATAAAATGGTCGCGAGTTGTGTCTGGTCTGGTCCGGTCCGGAGTCTGGTCGTTAGTTTCAAATCGACCCTCCTAGTTTCTGATGAATAACAATTTATCCGATTTATCTTGCGTCATGTCGGAAGAAAAAAACTCAAAAAGACATTAAGTTTGTCCAGTGTATAAACATGAGAGGCCGAATTCGAGTTAATAAAAAGATTCTGTGATACTTAAGTAAGTATTGAAGTCGGACCTTGTCGTCATAGAATTACCAAACCAACATTTATTGTGATTTCTTTAGTTCTGTGCATTGGTTGGTTAAGTCTCCTAGGCTTTGGAGCATAGTTATTAAAATTGGACCGGACCGATCAGTTCAACAGAAAATCGGATCAGGTTTCAATCGGATTGATTAGACATAATGTATTCAAATGCAATATATCATACTACCACGTTACCAAATCTTATGTTTTAATAATATATTAATTATATATAATTTATTCAATATTTTTTTTTTCTATTTCGGCCGGCGGTCCAACTGATCAGTCCGGCCGATTCAACCGGTGAACCAGGAACCGAACCCTTGACCGGTTCAATCACCGGTCCGATTTTTATAACTATGGTTCGGAGAATAGTATGACAATGGTGATATATTCATTTCCTTAGTCTTGATCCAGTCTTCTTATTTGAATTTCAGAAGCCAATTCAGTGACAGCTCCGAACCAGCACCTATTGATTGTAACCAGCGGACCCTTAAATACGAACTGGGTTAAGTATTTGATAATGCTAAATGGTTATGTAGAGCATATACTTGAATTATAACCAGTGAGTCCGGTGCTACTATCAAAGTAGATAAAATGTGCCACTCTAGCCACTAAAAAAACAAAGCCGTTTTGATGTAATCGATGTATTTGTCACCAATATCAATGGTAACATGGCAAACATGTTGACGGGAAGAAAGTTCATAGCCGTAGTATTTACGCAAACTGCCAACTTTAAGCTACAATTCATTGAATGTGATGACGTAAGTATCTCAGTGGTGCAGGAGATACCTCGGACATAAGCCAGCCATCAGGCCAAATGCTAAAAAGCTGCAACGGTTATTCTTAAATTGAGCTAACCTGGATTGTGAAGATTTTTCATCAAGACTCCATACTTACCACAATGGCTTTATGGGTGAACCAGATGAGGTGTGACCAGGTAGGCGTGAGTTTCAGTAGAACCAATCACCTTGCAAGTGTGAAAGCCCCTTACCCCAGTTGAGGAACAAGTCAGCTCCTGGAAAACACACGGGCAGTAAACGGAGGAAACTGACGATCAAATTTCGATGACGAGACTGATCTGTCCCCAGAAGATGAAGAAGACCTGGATGTCAGTGTTTTCAGTGAGACGGATTTGAGTGATGAATTGATGATGGGCTTAACAGCCCAAGCTGGAAGAAATTCTCAGATTAGTCAAGGTCAGGCAAGTGCAAGAATACATGTGGAACGACCAATGCATAAATGATATGTGAATTCTGCCGAGATTTTGGCATTAAGCGTGAAAGGTGAAATCTGTTTTCTGCACAGCCTGCTTCCACTGGTTAACTAAGATCAGGTAATGTCAGCCAAGATATATAGAGCTGTATATGCGTGTTTTCTTGTGAATGCGTGGCTATGGTGGCTGTAGAATTTGTTAACTAAGATCGGGTAATGTTAGCTAAAGGGGAGATGATGATCTCAATATCTTGGAAGACATCTGATGATCTTTCTAAAGGTTGGACCGATATTAACTAAGGTGAATCTCCTGCAACGTTAGCCCACCCATAGTGAGGTTCAACCCTATCAAATAATTTCTGGACAGACACTGAACCACAACGAAATGTGTGCTGAAAGTACTATTTTGAGGAAATAATTCCTTACTTGTAATGGGTTTCCTCATCCGTGGTAATATCCCAGCTTCATCTGTGGTGCTTTTTCCAAATTTGTGAACTCTCCTGAATAAATTACAACAGTTACAGGATAAGACCTTCACTGAATATAAGCTGATACAAAGAGGTTGAGCTGAAGCAACACTACTTCCGAAAAATGCAGCAACATCATATCTTTTAAACATTGGCATCAAGACAAGTAGGGAGGTTCTTTGAATAGTATTACAAGCACAATACTCTTGTTTCACTGGAGCTTAGCCCTGCGTTTGGTTTAGAATTGACGAAAGAAAAATGAGAGAGAGAATTTTCCATAAATTCCACATTATTTTCTCCGTGATTGGTTAGGAAGGGAAAATTGTGTGAGAAACTATAAAACACTCTTTGATTTAATATAATTTCCCCCCTAATTTTCCTTTTCCATACTTTCTCTAAATTAAACTTTAAATTCCTTCCAAATTTCCATCTCATTTTTCTTTGCGTCACATTTTCCCAAACCAAACACAGGCTAAAGGTTCTATGATGTGAATCTGGAACGTTGACTCAAGGTTGAGATTTTGTTAGCCAAAACAAATACTATGAGTAAATAAAAGAAACATACCCATTCCCATAATGTTCTCGATCAACCTAATGACATGAAAACAGTTGTATATAAATAAAATCATCATCCACACCATATGTTCAAGTGAAGAGTAATAAATAAGCTTTGGTTGGTGTTACACACAAGCATCCGTACGAAAAGACAATGATGATACTGGCAGACAACAAACGTAAGGAAAAACGTTAAGCAAATAAATGAAAATAATACATTTCTTTAAATCATTCATTAACTCAGAAGATAAAGTACAACATCGGATATCATTAGCTAAGTGAATGTACGTATCTGCCTGCTAACATCCAAATCTCAAGTATGGGGAGTGGCTTCACCACAAGAAAATGAATGCAGAAAAAAGTGATTAAGCAATGTAAATTGACCTGACCAAATAAGGGACAACAGTTATTTCTGGAAGCTTAAACAGAGAAATAGATATGAAATGTGCATAACAGGCTAAATCAAAAAAACAAATCTAGGTAGGAGCTTACGTTCATTGGTGGGCGATACATGCCAACTTTCTCCTTGACGTGAACCTATCCCAGCAAACAATTTTCTTCCCACTTATGTCCCCACTTGGTTCCTAGTTCAGTCTCTGCCCATTCGTCTGTCCTGAATAGAGGAAAAACAAAGTTCAGTTGATACATTTAAATTTTCATGTAAAACTTCTATCAATAAAATGTAGAAATGAAATTATACAAAATTCTAAGAAAAAGTCGAACAGAGTTTTTAAGCAAATTTCATTGTTTCAATGACCTATTTTTCATATTTACATAATCTTATCTATTTTTAGATGGATGAGCCAAATATTATACAATCCATATTAGACTTTCGCTTCTAGCATAATGATGACCAGAAAATACGATTAAGCAGGCTAAGTTTATACTTCACTGCTTAATTTCATGGCAAAGAACTTTGGAAATCTTCTTGATTTGTAAATATAATAATGAAGAGACGAGCAGATCCATTTGGTCGGTAGACTAAAAAGGGAGCCACTTAGGTTTCGAAAAATCCGATTGATACAATTCACTAGAGACTCAGATTACTGAATGCAGGTTGTTCGACAATATGTTGCACAAATACAATAACAAATTAACCAAATAAATTTTGAAACGACAACATACCATTTTAGTACAGATCGTGTTCCGTCATAGTGCTCTCCCCACTTCTACCACCAAGATTGCTCAGTTACTCTGCCGTACAGATGTGCTCCTTTCACAGTCCAACCTTTCGCATCATATTTCTCCCACCTGATTCCCAAAAGTGAGTTTAAAATCATTCTCTTTACTGTTCGTCATACTTCTCAGTCCATTCCCCCAGTTTACTCGTCACTAGACTTGGCCTCGCCACCTGGACTACATCCACTGCCGCAATGAATCTGTAGCCATTAGCAACTTTCAAAGTAGCTCAATATTGGATTTAACCCCTGTAGAGATTTGTCTTTATCAGATTCAATCCAAGAATTCAAATGATACAACAGTTTTGACAGCATTGAAAACAATTTGAATGATATTGTGGTGGGCTCACCAAACTAGTCATTATCTCACGAAAACCTGTCACCTAGGACCGGTTCCTTGGTTCTTGACGATCCATGCTTCTTCCCCTGCCACCCAACAAACTAATTATTCTGAATAGATCTCCGCCTTTGACCATTGGCTTTTGTTGAAGTCTAATTGGGTCTAATTTTCCAGAAATATCAACTTCGTTTGATTCGTAAGACTCAGTTGCCAGTTCAAATCAAAAGCTCCATTTAATCAACGCCTTCGAAAGCAAAATATATTAACCAGCACAAGCACTATTAAGTTCTAGCAAAAGACAGCAGTATACCTTACCATCACTATTTAGATATTGGCCGAAGGTACCAGATGGGCATTTGATCTCTGCTATCCTCCTCTGCTGCCGTGTTTCTCTGTTTGTTTTACACAGGCAATATGACAGGAAGTTGGACCACGATAAAGATCTCCTGCTTAGGCTTCCATCTGCAACTGCTGAGATGATCAATCAACCTGCCAGCACATTAAGACAATATTTACATGATCTAATAATGCATTCTGTATTCCAACTTACCATCTACGTATATCTGCAGCACTTAAGACCATAGAGGGTGCAAAACAAATGACCAATAGGAAAAAATGCAGTAGCCCTATTTGGCTTTTGCAAACCAGAACAATTTCTAATAACCATAAAGGGAGGATTCATTGGAAAACAATCTTCAAAGTTCAAGCACTGAATTCATATTGCATAAATCATGACCTGCTTTTGTACCATACAACAACATTTTTTTCACGTTGTGATGTATCATGTAAACAATGTCACCCCCAACGTAGTATTTTTGTTTTACACTTGCTTTCACAGTCAATAAGTAGAAGTAAAAGATTCCGTAGAAGTTCTGAAAAAGACAACTGCATAGTGGCAAGAGCCAGCATGGAGATACAAAGTCAAACCATACAACACAAAAACAGGTGACTAAATTATACACCATAAACATTATCATTCAAAACAGCAATAAGAAATGTAGCTTGAACAAGTGACTTTCAAGGATTTTGGTTGAAGGCCGAGAGAGAATCCAAAAACCTGATTCAGTAATCAAACAAGCTATTGTTTGTTTAAGTAACTAATCTGAAGATATATATAACCCTTAATTCAATTCACTTTGCATTATGTCAAAGCCAAAGAACAGAAAATGGAAGTTACAATTCCTATTCCGCGTAAACAAATTACAAGGAAACAAACAGCTTGACACAAATACAATCATACAAGCACACAGAATAATAACCAGGATCTCAAAACAACTACGCTCAAGCTCAATTAAAGGGTCATGAAGAGTAGTGCTTCAGGGACTCATATTTTCATGCAACCTGCATTCGCAAAATATTGAGAGCCGATCTCCGAAGCACATGTCCTATAATTTTTTAAGATTAATTGCAAGCTAGTTCTTCAATTGCAGAACAAGATGGTGTAAAGGCGATTGAAGTTTCAATGATAAAAATTTAAGCTGTAACTAGTTGATCCTAGGTATTTAATAACATTATTCGGAAAAAAAAAAACTACTATTTTTTCTATACAAGTAAAAGAAATATGAAATGAATGAACAATGAGGTCACCTGCACTGCATGCTAGCGTAATTCGAACATGATCCTCCGCTGGATTCTTATCAGCCATACCAAAGGCATGAAGCAAAGTGTCGTAAGTAATCATATCTGGCCTTTCACCACTGTCAGTCATGCAGTCAAGCAATCGATATGCCTTTGATTCCTTTCCATCCTTGATCAGTGCACTTATGAGCACATTATATGTGACCGCATTGGGTCGAACTCCTTGTTCCATCATGTCACAAAATATACGTTCAGCCTCTTCCCAGTAACCAATATTGCAAAAACCATGGATCAATGTATTATACGTAATAACATCGAGGGAGATACCCTTGCTCTTGATCTCAGAAACAATACATTTGACATCCTCGACATTCCCAATACGAAACATGCCATGAAGCATCGAATTATAAGTAGATATATCTGGGCAGATTCCCTGGCCCATCATCTCTTTAAGAACATCCTTGGCCTCCTTTAGATTCCGAATATGGAGCAAATAACAAATCATAATGCAGTAAGTAAAAACGGTACAGTGGATTCCATCTCTCTTCATCTCACAAATAATGTGTTTCGCCTCTTCCTGTTTACCAGCTTTAGAAAGACCCAGAATTATAGAATTATAAGTAATCACATCTGGGCTAATACCACAGTTTCGCATTTCACGGAGTACACTTTTTCCCTCCTCCCATTTACCGCGAATGAAGAAGCCGTAAATGATTGAACTATAAGTAATCAGGTCCGGGACAATCCCACTGACAATCATTTTGCAAAGCATTCCTTTAGCCTCTTTAAAATTACCAGCATTGCACAAGCCATCAATGATCGAACTGTAAGTAATTGTATCCGGGATAACTCCTCTGCTTTCCATTCTAAGAAGAACATCTTTTGCTTCTCCCAGCTTGCCAGTTTGGCACAAACCATGAATCAAGGAACTGTATGTCACCACATTTGGGGAAATGTCATTCTTAATCATCTCTTCAAGACAAGCACTGGCCTCCTTCCATTTACCAGCAACAGATAAACCATGAATGAATGAGGTGTAAGTAATGACATCCGGGATTAGCCTGCTAACAATCAATTTACAAAACATCCCTTTGGCCTCCTTCAAATTACCTGACTTGCACAAACCATCAATCATTGAATTGTAAGTTACCAAATCTGGGAGAATAGCATTACTTTTCATTTCACAAAAAACACGCTTAGCACCGTCAGACTCTCCGGCCTGGCATAGACCATGAATCAGCGAAGTGTATGTCACCACATTCGGATGAATTCCATGCTCCTTCATCTCAACATACAAGGCCCTGGCATCCTCCAACTTACCAGCTTGGCACAAACCACGTATCAATGAGCTATAAGTTACCACATTAGGAATAACTCCTTCGCTCTTCATCCGAGCAAATACGAATTCGCTTTCCTCCCACTCCCCAGCACGGCATAGCCCATTAATCAATGAACTATAAGTAATTACATTCGGCAGGTAGCCTCTTTTGAAAGTGGTTGCCAATATTCCAAAAGCATAACCAGTAAACCCTACACTGCAGCAGCAGTTCATCAAAATGTTCAAGGTAGAAAAATCCGGGACTGCTCCATTCATACGAAACCCTCCGTACACTGCAATTGCGTCATGGTAGTGTTTACTCCTAACAAGCCCAGTTAACAATTGATTGAAATCCGATGCATATAAGGTAGGGTTTGACTGCAGCATTTTGTCGAACGGGTGGAGTGCGTTGTCGGTAGTGATAGGCTCCGAATCAACACCAGCGTCTACAGTGTGTGCTTCTTTGAGGTGAAGTAGACGTGGCGTACCTCGTTTCGCCAGTGAAGACAGCAAGGTTGGGCAAGACGAGCGACCGAGTGCTCCTCGTACCATCTCCGAATAAATTGAAAACGAAGACAGCGAATTGGATAAATAACAACACGACGCATGAGCGGCGCGGCGACAGTCGAGGCGGCGACTTCGTCCTTCACCTCACTTTTTGGGTTTTTACAAACGCGGATTATTTTGTTTTAGGAAACTGCAATTCTTATTTTAAATTCAGGAAATTTCTGTTTTCGGGTTTTTCAAATATTACGACGAGAAAATAGTAAAATGTATTTTTTATTGAGGTATTTAATTTATTCTTTTTGAATTTCTTGTAAATAATAGAATAAAGTTTTATTATTGAAGTTGAATGGGTTTTGTATGAATCAAGATAATGATGTAATTAATTTTTAATTTTTAAAAATAATCGATGTGAAGTGATGAAAAAGAAAAGAATAGATAAGTTTTGATTAAATGATAAATAAAAAATAACCAAAAGTATATAGTATAAAACACAGCGACTAGAAAACTAAAATAGAGCAACAAATAGTTTTTAAGAAAAAGTATGAAAGTGAAATACATGTTAATTTTATTTTAAAGTCACGGTCATATCTATTTAATTTTAAAATTCACACAATCAATTTGAATTTAGGGATTGACGTATTATTTCGAGAGTTATATTGACATGCGGTAATAGCATAGTTATTAAAATCAGAAGACTAAATCAGATTGCAGTCCGGTTTCAATTTTTTGGTTGGACCAATTGGCTAGATTGATTTGACCGCTAATCTTCTTCTACTATAACAAAATAGGATTTGTGTCGCGACACTCCCGAATCGGTCGGTTTGGTTTGATTCGGTCCGGTCTGATTCGGTTTGATTCTATTTGGTCCGGTTTGGTTCATTTCGGTTTGGTTTCAAATTTTAAAAAAATCATTTGGTTTACAGTTTCATATTTTAAAAAGGGATGACTAATAATTTGGTTCGATTTTAATTTTTTTCGAACTGAACCGTCGAGACGACGGGTGCCTTTAATCGTTCGATTTACAGTTTTATATTTTAAAAATAGATACTAATAATTTGGTTCGATTTTTAATTTTTTTCAAACCGAACCGTCGGGACGACGGATGCCTTTACTCGTCCAATCTAATTGTAAATATTTAGTTATATATTCTCATTTATAAATAATGACAACTGCTGAGTAAGTCAGCTCGAGTTCAAACCGATTTATTTAGTATTATCACTAATTTTTTATTCATTAGTTATTAATTAATAAATAGATTTTTAATGGTTAATAATTACTTAATATGTGTAACGAACCAATTTATAATAAAATCGAACCGCTTGAACGGTTTCCTGTGAACCGATTCGGTCTTGTTATACCTAATTTTTATTTTAATGTGCAGATACATATACAAATTGGATAAGAACCGGATCTGAATCCCAACTAAACCAATGAGTCCAATCCAATTTTAATAACTATGAATGTAAATTTGAAAAGAATTCTTAGGCGACTAGGTACTTCAAGAGTTTTGGGAGACTTTTACCCAACATTAGGGGAGATGATTAACAAGGTTAAAAATCAATTTTCTTTTCTAAGTCCTTCATAGTGTTCCCGAAATAAATGTAGGAGATAAATAATAGGATTTGAAAGGAAAGTAAGTAAAAAAATATGTTTATGAATTTTTTATGGAGGGATTTTTTTTCTAAAAAAATATAAATACTGATGACCACTTGATCTCAAGTAAAGGATGCTACCATACCAACTGAGCTACCATTAAAATTATGTTTTTAATGTGTAAGAATACTTTAATAAATGTAACATTTTTTACTTCTATTTTCTCAGCCATTAGCTAAACTCGGTAGCAACCATTTTTATTTGTACGTTCAAATACTCTATTTTCTTTACCTTTCCCCTTCATTTCAAACCCTTTCGCTCTCATTCTTATCCAATCTAGAATTTGCCTCGAAGGAAAAACCCGTTCAAGGTGCCTTGGTGTTTTTATGTTTTGTGGATGAATAAAATTTGAATGCTTTAAGGCTGTATTTGGTTTGACGAAAGTTTGAGCGAAAAGAAAATTTGAGGGGAAAATGAATCCCTCATAAAATTCATATTATTTTCTTCTTGTTTGGTTTGAGGTGAAATTTTTTATGAAAAGTACTAAAACATTCTTTAATTTAAACAAATTTTTCTTCCTATTTTTATCTAACTTTCCATTTAGTTTTTCATCCCCAAATTTTTCTAAATCAAACAAATGATTCCTTTTCATTTTTCCTCAAATTTTTCCTAAACCAAACACAGCCTAGGCTGTGTTTGGTTTAGGAAAAATTGTAGGAAAAAGAAAATTTGATGGAAAGTGAAATTCATTATGAATTCCATTTTATTTTCCTTTGTTTGGTTTAGAATAGAAAATTTGAAGGAAAGTTTCAAAACTCCTTTTAATTTATATTAATTTTCCTTCTAACTTTCCACATAATTTTCTTTCCCTCATATTTTCCATCTAAACCAAACATTAAATTTTACCAATTTTCTCCACATTTTCCTTTCCACTAAATTTTCCCTAAACCAAACACAGCCTACTTTGAGTGCAGAAAGTGTCAGAAAATCAGTAATTGAAAGAGTCATAGGAACTTTCATATGGGTTTTTGGGTATAAAAAAGGATTCCCTGATTTCTTGGCAATCTAGTATTTGCAGAATTATGAAAGGGCCTTGGTGTGAGGAACCTTTTGAGAATGTGTCCAGCTTTACAATCCAAGCTTGCCTGGTCTTTCCTGACCAGTAAATCCTCTTGGCAATCTACTTGCAACAAAAGTACCTCTTGGTCCAAGATTCAAAGGTTCAAACTGTTTGCATGTTTGGTAAGAGAAATGTTCCTTTTGGTTAAGGGAATTATTGTTTTGGCACCTTTTCTATTCATGAGAATGCATCCTTAGGGACCGGATCACCGGACACGCCGGACTGCCAAGCTTCCCAAGTATTTCAAATGATAAACGTCAAATTGGTGTTAGTTAGGATTCAAACCCGAGACCCAATGAGATTAATCTTGGTGACCTGACTCACAACCAACTCAACTACCAATAATCGGGTAGAATGCATCTGTTTTGATCACTGTTAAAGATGTTTTATCTAATTCTACCGTCATGCAAGAAATTTTAACTCAGCTGCTTCATAATGCTTGGAAAACTTAAGATGTGAATTGACGCTTAGATTTCAGCGCAGCCTTCTGGCGTAAAACAGACAGCGCAACATCGTGTTTACCTTCTCTGTTGAGTCCATAATACACAGTTCTGAAATTCACCGCGCTAGGCACAATGCCAGTACCAGCCATTTCAGACAGAAGCTTAAAAGCTTCTTCTGATCTTCCTACTTTACACAAACAATGCATAAACATTGAGTAAGTCTTGAAATCAGGGGAAGGTCCTCTTAGCTTCAGTGAGTTAAAAATATCCCACGCCTCTATGATCCTTCCTGTCTCAGTATATCCTCGTATCAACGCAGAATAAGTAACAACTGTTGGTTGCACGCCATCCCGTTTCATGTCCTCATACATCTCTACGGCTTTTTCTACCTGCTTTTCTTTGAAGTGGTGAACTATGAATGATGTGTAGACATGGACAGTAGGATTGGTACCGGCTTTTCTCATAGAATCAACCTTAGCCAAGGCATCAGCCAGTCTCCCTTTCTGAAGTAACGCGTGAACAATGCTTCCGTAGGTGTACTGATCTAAGGTTGAGTTATCTGTGTTGACTTCATCTAACAACTTAAGAGCCTCATCCAGCTTCCTAGCTCGACAGAGAGCTCGAATGTGTAATGAATAACAAAGTGGAATGCTATATCCTACTTTGCGTAAAGCCTCAACGCATCCTTTAGCGTCTGATAGCCGATTTTCTTCACACATGCATTCAAGATATGTTTCAATTAAATCTTTGTCCACATCATGACCTTCATGGAACATCTGTCGGAAGGTAGCAACGGCTTCGTTGACCTTCCTTCCTTTCTTGTTGCATAGAAGTATGATGACATACCTATAGACGCTCTTAGTTGGTTTACACCCAGTATCTTTCATCTCTTTAAACAAACGGAGGGCTATGTCTGTCAGACCTGAGCGAGCATACTGCATTATCATGATGGTCCACGTGTCGGATGTTATCGAACAACCGTTTCTCTTCATTTCATAAAACAAATTCCTCATATGTTTGAAATCTTTTCCACCACCTGCGATTTTAATGGCCATGTTGTAAGTTTCAGTGGTATGAGAATAACCAGGTTGCTTTGCTACCCACGAGAAGAAACACAATGCGATGTATCCATTTCGAGAAGAAGCATGCAGTACCTCCTTCACCAGCTCTGGTGTCCACTGAATAGAGCATTTCTCCAACGCCTCTTGGATGAAATACCAATCATCGGACAGCTGTAGTATCCTACATACTTCTTGCTGGTCATGTGCACTGCATATCTTAAGAACGGGATCCACCAAATGGAGGGCTTCCCCTTTTGGCTCCATTAAATCAGTTCCTTTCACCATCTTTATTTCTTGCAGTGCGGCAGACTTGTTTACAGTATCCGTAGATGCCTCTATTTGTGACGTCTGACTTCCTTGTAGGCCAAATTCACAGATTCTCTTCATCTGACAAACTTTTGCAATCATATCTGTTTCTCCTCTATCTTTTAAATACTTAGCGATGTAACGGAATATGTCATCTCCAATAGCAACCTTAGAAGCTAGCATGTCATCTAGTAGCAGTAAAACATCACTGGTCCATGAGCCTTTACAAAGCTCCTTAATAAACATGAAGTAAGATTTTTTAGTAGCTTTGATTCCTTTTCCCTCCATACTTTTGAAGACTTTCCACGCTTCAGCTATGCGGTTTGCACTGGTGTGGCCCACTGTCATGGCAGTGATTGTGACGCAGTCCATGTTGACTCCCAGTTCTACCATTTCATCAAACATTTTACAGCCATTTTCATAATCATTTGACCTGAACAAGTGTTGCATGAGCTGCGTCCAGGTTGAGGTCATAGGTATCCAGCCTCTATCTCGTAGGCTTTGAAACAGCTCAAGTGCTTTAGGTAACTCATTTTTCCTCACCATTCCATCTATTACAACCTCATACAACTTCTCATTGACTTCATGTTTTTTCTTCATAATGTCCACTATTTCTAAGGCATCATCAACTCTGCCAGCTCTACAGAGTCCTCTCACCAAAGTCTCCAAATTATCTGAGTCGAAAATTAAATTCTTATTCCTAAATTCACGTACCAACTCCAGTGCTTCATTTATCCTTCCTGAAATGCAAAAACTCTTCAGCATGCAAGCATATGCCGTGGGTTCTGAAATCTGAGAAATTCTGACCATGTCATCTGCAACCATGTGAACATCAGCAACATTTCCTGATTCTGCCAAACCCTTCATCAACAACTTACAAGTACTCATATCCACTTTTAACTCTTTCTCTATCATCTCCTTATAAAACTCCATTGCAATGTCAAATTTCTGCGAAGCGCACAAAGCGTGAATCATAGTTTTGTAGGCGAGCACATCAGGTTCAAAACCAGCCCTCTTCATTTCCTCAAACGTCGACAAGGCATTAACAAATGCCCTACGTTTCTCATAAGATGAAATGAGAATAGTCCAGGTCTTAACATTTTTCTGACATGAATCAATCTCCATATCCTTTAACAGCTTATCAACCAACAAAAACTCCCTGGCTTTCTCAGCAATGGACAGCATTGAATTATACGTCTCTACAGTGTGCTGAAACCCAACTCTGGTTCGCACCCAGTTGAAAAATCTATAAGCCAATTGAGGTACCGTGAAGCACCTTTGCAACACCTTGTTAACCACCTCTACATCAAACAAAAGATCAGACCTTGACAAACGGTCTTCAAATGATGACGATAATGCATGATCCTCCCTGACTATTTCAGTAATCTTATTAACCATTGGGCTCACATCAACGTCAACCGTGTCCCCAACATCACCGTCTTTGGCACCCTCAGGTTTCTCCTCAGCATTTTCACAAACAGGTTGAGTGCAAGTTGAATTCTTTGCTGTGAGAAAGGTATGGGTGTCTCCAGAGACAGAAAATCCAGGTGCGGATTTGTCCACTAGTGCATCATCGGATCCCAAAATGTCAGTAATATCACGGAAAAGTGAACAGAACTGATTCGTTTCAGCCTGGGTGGCGGGTGCGGATTTCTTCTGTGTTCTCTGATGCCTGGACGACTTTGTAGCTGATTTTGAGAGAGTTGAATGACGGAGGACACTGAAGGGTTGGAAGGCTGAAGTGGAAGACGGGATCTTCAACACAATTTTCATCCTAGTTTTAATCATTCCTATCAGGCGTTCACCTGCTCAGCTTTCCTCAACCATATGCTTCACCCCTCTACTCTCAGCCTTCTCAATTCTCACGTTTCTGCTTAAAATTAATTTGATTGATGCTTAAATTAATTTGTTTGATTTTTTAAATATAATTAATATTATTAAATTTGTTGAGAATTATGGATGATTGAATATTAAAAAATATCATTTTATTTATATATGAAAAATAATATTATTTATTTTGATAACAAAATAACATAATTTTCGCAACAGATAAATTTTATTTTAAAAAATTAGGTCAATATTTTTTTCATCACACTTTTTTTCTAATAGTGGTAATTCGGATCGCAATTGGATAATTGGTGATAGTTCAGAGCCCCTTTAAAATTTTTCCCCTTATATATATTATTAATATATATAAATTCGACAAGCCCCTTTTCATCGCATTTGAGTTATATTTAGGCTACGTTTCAGTAGAAAATAGCAGCGTATTATTGAACAACAATTTCAACAACTAATCAAGACATGATGTTCACCGTCCTCAAAGCACACTGATTTTATGTACTCAAATTAAAACAAGACTTGCACTGCCTGGTTTTCACCCATACAAACAATCTCCTAAGCTCAGAAACAAGAGAAAATCATGTGCAACTGGCAATAAGCGACATTAGATTATTTAGGAGTGAACTGCTGAGAGGAGCAATTGGGTTTTTATGACCAACGACGTGAGCATATATATATATATTGACTTATTTTGTTCTAGCTGGAATATGAGTTTACGTAATTGGATTAGCATGGTTTTTGATCCTAAATTGTTCTACATGAAAAAAGCTTTCCAATCATATGAGTTTCCAATTTATAGTTCAACCGGAGTACTGAGATAACTTGACTCAAAGTTATATGTAGAAAGTTATCGGGTAATTTTAAGCAAATTTCACACAAGGCGTAGTTTCTAAGGATATATGAAACGCTCCCTAATTTCATCTGGTTAGATAGAAAGAGTGTCCCAAAGTCAGGATTCCGAATCTCCTTGTAAAATTCGATAGCTCACGCATCCAACTTCGAGAGTCTAAAAATTGATGAGCTTCTGATATCTGAATGAGATGATTCATAGGTCTAAATTATTTAACTCAAAACAAACTTTTCGTTGATATAAAAATAATAAGCCGATTATGTTTGATTTTGAAGTTATTAGCTTCCGAAGTAAGACCTTCAAATATATGTTTAAGGATGTGTGGTTCTAAAGTTTGTTAGGGAGATGAGTTAATATTGAGAGAATTTTAGTTATGTTTGTGATCTTTATAGAATGTAAAATAATAGGTTATATTGGGGCATTTATACCTTAAGTTCTTTGAGAATTTTTTGATTCTCTCGGAAGAGGTCATCAGATGATTCTCACGTACTCAGTATTATGCGCTATGTTGTAGTACACTATTATGTTATGTTTGACATATGATGTTCATGCCTATCTGATAAAGTAAACTGATCTGTTAAGTATTCATTCATTCATATACGCTGCATCATGTCTGCGACGACGTTCTAATACGCGAAAAGATAACGCGTTTATGTTATATAAATGATTGATAATCCGTATCTCGGCAGTGACAACTACCTAGCCAATAAGCGCTTCATGTCACAGTTCTTGTCTGTACATCACACATTCACACTCGCATCTGGATTCCATCATTTTTGTGATAATGTGAAAATATTGCTCTATATGCAAACAAGAAAATGGTGAGTGATCTCGCACATACAAGTGTATAATACGAATGATGATCCGTGTAAAAAAATAATAATTTAATGATAAATATGTATCATAAGTATTGTAAAATGAAACCTCTGGCTCACCATTGTACATAAGAGTTACTGCTCCTGAGTTTGCTGACTCACCTCTTATTTAATTTTCTCTTTTCAGACCAGTAGTCGGTTAGTAGTGTCGGTGTCTGAGTTAGCAGTCAACGAGCTTTTCGGTATAATGTCATCCAGTATTCAGTCGATTTTTCTCCAATCATTTTTTTTATTTCATCATCTCATTAGTTGAGGATCCTGATAGTTGATTTTCATGGTTAAATTTCAAATTTTTTTATTTATTGGTATTTGGAATTTATGATTTCATTCAATTACAAATGTCTATGTCATTGGTCGAGGCTAGTTTGACTAAAAGGCAAAAAGAAAGTCAAACGCCGATCGCGATCTATATTTTTTGGGTCTTGACATTTGGATTGTAATTGACTGGCACATCAATGCAGCATGGTGGCCAAACCTCTATATTAATAATAGAGTCAGACTTTATGCAGATCAACTTATGCACATCTCCAACATATTTATAGTCATATTATATCATTAGGACTTCAACCTTGAAAACTATTAAACAATGCCTCATACCATCAACCAACATCAATAAGTATTGCAGCAAGTTTTGGAGTTGTCTTAACTTATCAGCAAACTTTTGGCTAATTTTGGATGATTAGCTAGCATTGTATCATCAACAGGCTGCTCACTCTCTTCTTTTTTTACTACACTAAATTATTTATATTAAGATCAATTTCATCCAACAATCCAAAATTATGAGTCTATAAATATTTTGGAGATATTCCTAACATATTCACTTGAGAGTTCATAGAATTCGAGAAGATCCTTATTGGGCTCCTTTTCAACTTTTCTTGTGCCTTTTTTTTTCAGTTCACTTTTTTTCCCTTGGGTCAATTTTTAGGCTATGTTAATTGGACCTAACTTGACATTGATTATTTAGTTTGATCATTGGAGGCATCACTCAGAACATGTTCAATACATGTTCGTTGGCTATCTGGCGGTCATAAATAAGGTAGATATTGATCTGTCATCAACTGATTCAGCCATATCCATGTCCACACGATAAATCTGCTAAAAGTTATTGTTGAAGTTGTGGAATGGACCACAATGAGGATGGCATGGTGAATCATATTTCCACACCCGGAGACACACACCCCTGTTCAATGGAGATTATTTGGAGACCATTAGAAGAAAGATGCATGCTTTGGAAAGAGGTGGGAGCGAGTATTTTCCAAGAAAAAACCCCCCCAAATGTAAAGACTTGTTGAAATACTTTTCCCCTCACTATAAGATCCTGATCTCACTACGTAGTGTGCTCCTACTGGCTCTCCCGTATAAGTGTGAACACCAAGTAAAATACACAGTGCACTATTGAGAAGGTTCGTCAAACATGTCACGAAAGAAAAGAACTTTAACTTTTTTTTGCAAAGGATAATCTAATTAAAGACCGAGTAAAATAACTAAACCAACTAAACCCTAGTGGTCGGTGGGTTCGATTTGAAACCATATGATGACGTGATGAGATTGTTTTTGTCGATGAAAATGCGGTTGGTGTAAATAAAGACACAAGGTAGTACGTGCGTGAGTAGAGAGAGCATAAGAATGGTTGATGGAGGAGAGATGGGTTTCCATCTCCTTTTTAGGGGCGCCACTGCCATTAAGTACAGTGTATATATGTCTCTTCATTGTTCAACGTAATCGATGACGATTTAACTCTTATGAAAAGATGACGTGATATGGTTAGAGAACTGAAGAAGACTTTCACAGGTATGAATCCTTGGATGCTTCAAAGAAGTCGAAGCCGGCACAGAGGGAGAATTTAATTTTAAATTTAACTCTAATGAAGGATTATGTGGAGTGGGCAGTGATTTGACATTTTTGTCCTACACATAAATTATGTCTTAATCAAAGTTTTGGATTCAAAACTCCATACTGATGATTGAATGTGTGTATTTTTTGTGTTTATTGTATATAAAAAAAATCATTTACATTAAGCTGAATCTGCCAAATAAAATTTATAATATATTTTTTTATAAAATTTCAATATGGATGCTGTTATTTCAGGAGATGCATTGGTGTGGGTTAAATTCTGAGAAGCATAAGACTGAAAGAGAAATTTCAACCTCATGCATCATGGATTAATAATGACGTATACCCTTCGTATGTTCTGTGATCTCATCATACTCATCATTCGCCAATCCATGGTGATGTTGACCGGCCACCGAGCCATATCGCATGAGAAAGTTTTGGATGAATTGTCGACGAAGTCGCTATGTGACGCGTTGAAAAATAAAAAAAAAATTAAACCAATAATAAATCGTCACATATAATTTTAACATTTCAACGCGCCACGTGACGATTTCTGATTGATTAATATCCACCACCACCACGTGATAGACACGCTCAACTCATGAATCACTCATTTCGCATATGCTACCTTACCACTCTAGAGAATAGAGATATGAATCTAAACAAGAAGATAGCTTCAAGTCAATAAGCAGCCGTGAGAGCCAGCTGCAATGCTACTACATAAGTGTCAAATCATGTAGCCCCACTTTTAGAAAACTCTCTTTTTTTTCATGTAAAAAATGCTGTGAAAATAAATTAATAATATATTTAATAAGTAATATGAAAACATTCATATTTAAACATAAATATTTTTTAAATTAAAATATTTAAAATAAATTTTGATATCGCATAACAACTAATCGATCACTTAGACGGACAATTTTTAGAATAATGCTTTAAATCACATCTACATAGTAATATTAGTACTTTAAGATTAATTTGAGTTATTTGAAAAATTTTATTAATTAAGTATTTAATATTTTTTTTTTCAAATTTCGTGTAAAAAAAAAGAATTACTTAAATTTATTAATCAGGTTGAATGAATTTTTATATGTAAACGTTAAATAAACAAATGACAGAGAAATTACAAATATTAAGAACAATTAGTCACACCGGTGGTAAATAGCCTGTTGAATGTTAGTCGTAGTCGTTGACGATTGCGTAAGCAAGTTGGTTTCGATGGTGTAGGAGACCTGAAAATCGTCCAGAGAAGAAACTCTGACCCTGGAAAGGAACAAACAATTTACCAAGACGACTAAGAAGAAGAAGAGAGCAAGTAATAAACACTGAAAGCAACCAAACTTTGCCTACTATTTTCTAACGCCTACCGCGAGTGTGAAACAGATGTTCTGCTTGCTCACCAACCAGTACCATGAAGAGGACGATGATGTTGCACGTTCCTAACCATAATGTAACTGGTCACTAATCAGGGAGGAGTTCACTATCTTTCACATTTCAAGGTTGAATATTCAATTTGGACAATTTTGATCTTGTAAGCATCGTCACTTTAAAATGTATGAAACAAATTAATTTTTTTCTTGAAAAAACCACTCTATGCATCAAATTTGATATGTATTGAATTTAAATTATATAATTCAGAAGATGGAGGTGGACGTCCACATGATCACCTCCTTTTATTGAACAATTTCTATGTAATAAGTTGGACTAGTTTTTGGCTGCAAAATGGCTGCTTTTGATTTCTCGTGAGTGTCTAACTTGTAAGGCACAATAACTTGCAGGAGCATCATCCAGGCAGCTTCCAAAGGAGCCACACCCACAAAAAAAGCTGGCAAAGGCAACAATCAGTATTTTCGGACACAGCACCGGGCAGCTTCCTACGGCTACTTTTATCGCCCAATTAATCATCAGTCATCACTCATATCTTACGCAGCCAGCAGGAGGCACAACATCACACATAAAAAACACACACATGGTTCTTATCTGAGGCTCAAATCAAGATCACTAGTCATTCTTAATTTCAGACACAAACCTAGTCAGCCTCCACATCACATGCACTATAAATACCATCGGCATCCATCACTCATCCTCACCTCATAATAACATCACAGCTGATCCGGTGCAAGCAAAAGAAACTTACTGTTATATGGAGGAGCCAGCGGCCGGAAGGGAATTCGCCAGCCCGAAAGGGGAACGGTCGGTATCAGAGCTTTGGTTTCCTTCAACTATGTCGTCTCCGTGTGCTCCTCCTATCCGATCCCCGCCCATAATAGCCGCCTCCTCCTCCTCCTCCGCGACCCCCAATAAAAGCCCCTTTGTGTCGCGCTTTGTCACTCCGCTAGCGAGTCCTATGAGGAAGGCCGTGACAAGCATGCAAGGGTACTTAGAGGAGATCGGGCATTTCACCAAGCTTGACCCGCAGGAGGCCTGGCTGCCCATAACCGAGTCCCGAAACGGCAACTCCTGGTACGCGGCGTTTCACACGCTTAGCTCGGGGATCGGGTTTCAGGCGCTGGTCCTCCCCTTGGCCTTCACCACGCTCGGCTGGTAAATAACCTGTTAGCTTTTAATTACCATGCATAAACATAAGTCTGATGAATAATAATAACCTGTTAGCTTCTAGTTGATATCCTTGTTGGGTTTTTCTTGGCAGGATTTGGGGAATAGTGTGTCTTTCCCTTGGTTTCGCATGGCAGCTTTACACTCTATGGCTACTAATCCAGCTGCATGAATCAGAGTCTGGGATGCGCTACAGCCGCTACCTCCGGCTTGCAATAACCGCCTTTGGTAACGACACATTCTCCTCCTTCCAGTTTCAGCAAAGCTCGATTGAATTATATCATCATAACACTCAGCTCCATTTTCAGGTGAAAAGCTTGGAAAACTACTTGTTCTGTTCCCGACCATGTACCTCTCAGGAGGCACATGTGTGACGCTGATTATGATGGGTGGCGGAACCATGAAGATGTTCTACCAACTAATCTGCGACGATAATGTCTGCCACGAGATGCAAATAACAACAGTTGAATGGTACCTAATATTCACTTGCTCCGCCCTTTTGCTGGCTCAGCTTCCAAACTTGAACTCCATAGCCGGAGTTTCTCTAGTAGGCGCAGTCACGGCCGTGGGCTACTGCACCTTGGTATGGGTTTTGTCGCTGACCCGAACCCGGCCTGCTGGTATCACGTATCACAGGCTGGACGCAGATTTCAGCTTAGATGGGGTCTTTGGAGTCCTTAATGGGTTGGGAATTATAGCATTTTGTTTTAGAGGACACAATCTGGTGCTTGAAATTCAGGTTAGTTCCAGATGACTGATTGTAAGAGTTTTATGTTTAACCCCAGCACCGCATTGCATCTGATGAATGTGGAATTCTTGTTGCAGGGAACAATGCCGTCGAGTGCCAAGCATCCTTCTCGAGTGCCGATGTGGAGGGGTGTGAAGACCGCATATTCGATCATACTGATGTGCTTGTTTCCTGTTGCAATTACTGGATACTGGGCATTTGGAACTTTGGTAAGCACCCTACTCAAACCCATGGCTGTCTTTCTCATCCAGATTTCATGAAAAACTGGACGCCAGTAAATAAATCTGATGTGACTCGCAGATACCTGCTGATGGAGGGATGTTAAGCGCTCTGTATAAATACCACAAGCAAGACACGTCTAAAGCTCTGCTGGGAGCTTCAAGTTTGCTAGTGGTTATCAGCTGCTTGACCTCGTACCAGATATACGCCATGCCTGCATTGGATAATTTTGAGCTGAGATACACAAGTAACATGAACAAACCATGCCCGGTTTGGCTACGTTCAGGGATTCGCGTCTTTTTTGGATTCCTGACATTCTTCATAGCCGTGGCTTTACCTATGCTGAAAAGCCTTGCCGGACTGATAGGGGGGATAGCTCTTCCAGTCACTCTAGCCTACCCTTCTTTCATGTGGATCATACTCCGGAAACCTAGAAAATACAGTGGCAGTTGGATCCTTAACTGGGCTCTGGGTTGCGCTGGGATGGTCTTGAGCATATTACTTGTCACAGCTTCTATATGGAGTATTGTTACTAAAGGGATAGAAGGCCATTTCTTCAAACCAAAATAGTACTGCTAACCAAGAAGCATAACATATGACAATTCATTCTATGAAAAATAGAATACAGCATGTGCAGGTAAGAGTTTGTCGCATAATTTACCAAACCACACGTCTGTATACTCAGTTCGAAATTATGCTACAGTCCCTGATCATTAACTGAATACACAATCTTGTTTTACCGTTTTCCATCTTCATTAGATATGATAGAATATACTCTTCATCAAAAAAATTTTGCATCAGCTATATTATAGCTTTGATCAGCTTCAGCACCATAACACATATCAATAGAACCATAATCTGAGCTGACTGTGAGAAATGAGTCAGGATGGTTTGAGATTTACACAACAAATATGGATCATTATGTGACCATCCGCAGTACGGTGTTGACTCACATAGATAAAGGAAGAAGCATCCTTCGTCTTTTTTTCCTGGCTAATCTCACTTGCTTTGTAATTTTCATGCACAAGAGGAGTAACATCGTGACACATGCTAAAATCAAAGCAAGACGCATGTGCCTGAAGTACAGGGACACTGCCGAGAAAACCAGGAATGCTAAGATGACAAGTTCCCATATCACAAAGACCACAACATCCATCCTGCACAAAGGATCAGCCAAAAGTTAAAAACTATTAAAAGGAATCAAGAGATAATACGAAACAATACTATGACGGGTCAAAACACAAAGCTAATTTACAATGTAAATTGCGTTCACATCAGGATCAAAATGATAACTTATATCATGCCTATTAATTCACTTAATCAAATCAAATACATGGGACAAAATACAAAAAATCCTTCCACATATTGCTGTTCATTGTAAACACAAAACAGCAACCTAATGATGGATCATGTGGTACAGGAAATCCCCAATTAAACTTTGGCAGAAAAGCATCGCTGATAGCATCCATATGCTTTTTCCTTTGTGACATGTTATCGAATGCTAAACAGACATGTGTTTTTCTCCAACTTAATGAAGCCATCATTTACGAATCATATGCGACGATGCATTTTTTTTCAGGATTTAAGAATGTTCCTGCCTGCTTTCAACTCCCAAAATAAATGTTGAATGCATAGACAGTATAGCGCTGACTCCTCCACCCCCAAAAGTTTATGGACATCAGTTCTGAAATTGTTGTTTTGCCAGAATCATCAACATAAAAGATATTTATGATTAATGGCACTGGGACTATTGAACCCGAATGTGGAGGTTCATACTAGTCATTTCAGTTGGCCAAGGTCACCAAAATATTTTACAAGTTGGAACTCAAGACCATGTCGCAACCTACACAAACCCTTCCAAAATCTTCTGGCATTTGAAGATCTGCCCCAGGTGGTGCTTCCAGTTCCTCTTTCAAAAAAATGATGATATAACAGAGGCGCTGCTTCCCTAAATACTTTGCATTTCAGATGCACATGGCATTTTCCCCATCAATGATTCAGAAGGGCAGATTAGAACAACTCAGTCAACTAAACCCCAATCAACATATTGCAAAAAATTCTGAAATCTTTTAAAAAAAACATAGAAATGCAAGCGCAGAAGCGTTACATCAAGATTCAAGAACCAATTCATGAAAACAATATGTAATTTCGAATACAAAATATTAAATAAAGTAACAAGCCCTAACCTGGAGGAAGAGAGATTGGAAGTGGATGAAAAGAAGGAAACGGAAGCCCAATCATGCTTGGAACGAATCTGATACTCCCGAAGCTGTTCGGCCAAATTGGAACGCGTGATCATCCTTGCTATTTTCTTCTCCAGCTTTCCCGATCTGTCCGAAACGCCAGACGCTCTTAAACCCGATGAGAGCTATCAATCCCAATTGAGGTGCAGAAACCGCCCAAATCGAATTGTGCGATGCTGACTGGGGCAGACCTGGGATTCAGAGAGGGGTCGACGCTCGGATTGGAACGGGATGAGTGCGCGGATCCTCTCTTACGGAATCATCGGAAGCTGCTTGCTGGGGCTTCGTTTCGTTTTGCGCCCAATCGAACTGGTTTGGTTTTTGATGACCTAATTCCGTCTTACTTTCTCTCCATTTTCTTTTTCATTTTATATCATTTTCGTTAATTTAATTCAGTACGTATTTGTGTATTTTTTAAAATTCGAATATAACGTATTTTTAATTATGTAAAATATTTTTATGAAATAATTAATTTCTTATTGAAAGTATATGATAATATTAAATGTAAATCGAAATTATTAAATAAAAATAAAAATGCATAAATAAAATTTAATTAAGTGATAAATATAAAAATTAGAAGGAATATAATAAAATATAAATTTGTAAATTACACTGGATATCAGGAAAAATTTGGAAATGAAAATGGAATAATTTGTAAAAAAAAGAGGGAGGAGACATCAACAATTTAAATCAAAAGATGTGGGAGGCATGAAGGTGTATGGGTCTTTCCTCGAGTTTAAGCTCGAAGAGGTACGGATTTTCGGATTAAAAAAAAACACATTTAAAGTGAGAATTATTAATTGTTGATGTTGTAACAATAACATGTAAAATTAAGGGAAAACTACAGAAAGGGGGTATGAACTACCACAGTTTTACAAATTACGGGTGTAACTATCATTTTTTGCAATTTACAGATATTTCAGTTTTAGGGCTGTTTTGTAAGTAAATATTTTTTCAATCAAGTCCAGATCTAATTTAAACTAATTACAAACTCACCCTCAACAAAACTAACCTAACCACACATTCATTAAATTTGTTCAACGGTTAGCATTAACTTCATCTTAATCTACACTTGCTTACATTAACATGGGTAATTTAGGTTAGATTAGTTTTGTTGAGGGTGAATTTGTAATTAGTTTAAATTAGATCTGGACTTGACTGAAAAATATTTATTTACAAAACAGTCCCAAAACTGAAAAACCTGCAAATTACAAAAAATGGTAGTTACACCCGTAATTTATAAAATTGTGGTAGTTCATACCCCATTTCTGTAGTTTTCCCTAAAATTAATAGTGTGTTCATCTAATGGTCTCGATTACTGTCTAACAAATCTCAAATCACATATTTAAATACTGGTGGTACCACATTAGCATATATATATATATATTGAAAGTGTGTAAAAGCCGATCCTCAATAATGTTACTCCACTGCGTGAACATGAATATATTAGAAGTGCACAAGAGTTAGATTCGCAACGAATTCGACGTCGACATGTCTGGTGTGAAAAATGGGGAAGCTCTTACAAGAAAAAGCAAACGCTTGAAAGTTCTGTTATAAGTAAGTTGAGATTACAAGTTGTAACTTGTATGGAGTTAGGCACCAACGGTGGGCTTAGATGATAGATTCATAAGTTTTCATCTGCTTATTCTTCCTTCTCTTATTATTATTCTCATGCCTCTTGCTAAAAAGCTGAAATGAGGGCCGGACAGAGCTCAAGGGACACGAAGACAGCCAGTATTGCGGAGGCTACTCGCTGGCCGCCGATGGAGCATTACGCCTGCCTTCTTCTTTTCCAATCCATATGACGCAGCGGATGCAGCTCCCACTGATGAGCATATCGAAAGCTCTGTTGATATCCTCGAAATCGATCTCGTGGGTCACAAAATCATCCAGATTCAATTCCTACAAGCAGTATGCCAATCACCTCTTATGAAAAAATTTTATTCAAATGAGCAATAAGATATCAATGCAGACAACTTGTCACCACCTTATCCATGTAGCGCTTAGCGAGAACAGGAATGTCGGATTTGGGTTTAATATCCCCCAACATCGAACCCGTGAGGATCTTTCCAGAGGAAACAAGGTCGAGGCAATCCAAGGTCATTTGCGATCCCGGGTGGGCAGCGCCTATCACAACTGTCTTCCCCCAGCCCTACATTGCCACAAAGAAACATCCTAGATTATTTCAAGCATAAGTCATTCTCCACGAGTCTCAAAGGCTGCGAGAAGGATGGCCTAAAATGATCAGACCTTTCTGCAGCACGCATATGCTTGCTGCATTACCGATGGCATGCCAACGCATTCAAAGCAATAATCCGCACCTCCTGAAGTCATCTCCTTTACGACCTGGCTCACTGACTTATTTCCACAGTCACCGGAGTTGATAAAATCTGTGATGCCGAACTTTTTGCCTGACAAACGAAATATATATCAGATATAATCTGGCCAGTCACACCTTCCCCGGCTTAAATTTAACACAGAATTTTCTTCTAGTCACTAGATCAGTAAATGAACCAGTCATGGGGAACTGTGAATGTCAACCTATCTCAAACTTGTCTGGATTGATGTCGATTCCGATTATCTTAGAAGCTCCGCACAATCTTGCACCTTCAGCAACCTGGCACACGGGATCATAAACTGTTCAGAAATTCCGAAAAAGCCATTCCAGAATAGAAGTGGATAAAAAGAGATCGAGGAATCAGACCGCTAAACCAACTGCACCCAGCCCAAAGATTGCCACAGTCGACCCTGCCTTCACCTTTGCTGCCCTCCAGGCAGCGCCAACTCCTGAAATCTCAGTGAAGGAAATGTTTAATGGGAAATTCTCTTCATTTGGTTACGAATGAAAAATGACTTCAATATATAAAATATTAATAATTTTTCATCTAATTTTCTTTTCCGCAAAATTTCTTATTTTCCCCCAGAGAAACTAAGGGTCAATTTGCTTTACCTGTCGAGACTCCGCAGCTGAGGAGACAGGCTCTGTTGGGAGGGACAGAGGGATCGATTTTCGCGACAAGGGCAGCGTCGACAACTGTATACTCACTGAAACTTGAGACATACATAAAATGATACAAGACCTCCCCATTAAGATCACTGAACCGGCTCGTCTCCTCCCTGAGCATCCAAGGGGAAAGCTTGAATGGGAGTTTGGAACACAGGTTGCTTTCTTCCGATTCGCAATCTGCGCATTCTCCACAATATGCCGCGCATGTTGGTACAACGGTGTCCCCTGCAGCAAGACCATCCACGCTCTTCCCCACGCTCTCCACTATTCTGTAAGGCGGCTAAACTCTGTCAATCAAAAACTAACGAGTTTGATAAATGAGAGAAGAAGAAATATCAGGCAGGTACCCGACTGCTTCATGGCCCATAATTCTTGGAAAACATGCAGGAGGATCCTTCAAAACACACAAAAATTGTTATTAAAACCGGACCGAACGGTTCAACACCGGTCCAATTTATAAATTCATTCTGACCATCATGAATTAAATAAAACCGGACAAATTTAAAGCTAAACCGATTCATTATAAACAAGAAGTTAAACGAATATTAGTTGTACCCAAACTGCTACGATTGATGAGTGTTCAACACGTCATTCAATTCTTCTGTTTATAAATTGATTTCGATATATAGCATTTCATATATATTATAATTATTATATATATAATTGGATCACCAACTCAATCTACAAATACTGAACCGACCGATTTGACTATCCGTTGACCCTTGGAATATTTTTACTGAGAAGTACTCCAACTAAAAGAAAACTGACCTTCAACTTCCAGAAAGAAATGTCAGTATGGCAAAGGGAGGTGCAGACAATGCGTATCCGGATCTCATGCTCCTTGGGCGGTTGCACGATGATGTCCTGGATCACCAGCGGCTCCCCCGCCGCCCGTGCAACAGCCGCTGCAAAAGATCGACCGCACACACAGTCAGCCACCAAAAGCTCATTCACGCAAGCAGCAAACACGTAGCTTCGAGGTTTTAAACAAACCTCTACACCGGATGGGCTTCCCTGCTGTATGAGCTCCGAGCTGGTGGTGCACCTGCGCCTGCTCCATTGGTGATATATTGCTGCTCAAAGTGTGTTGCTTTTCCAGTGCAAGCTAGCTGATGCCCCTTTTTATCCTGCCATCGTTACTTTCAATGGAGTGTTCGGCAGGACAGTATCGACTGGTAATAATCACCAGTAGATGCTATGCGAGATTTTTTATTTAAGTCTTTCTTCTTCATCAATTAGCTTGAAATTATGAGAAATTTTTGGGTGGTCGTGGACTCTCAACATCACTAATAAGGAGATGTCACTTTGAAAAATCAAAGTAATACATAACGATTTCTTATTGGTTGTGAAACTTTTTTACTTTTTTTAACGCAACATGATTCGTCAAAGTGTCTTTCACAATCCACTACTTGAATTACACTACTTGAATAATCTCCGGTCAGTTTGTTTCAAGATGCATTTATTCTGAATCCATTAATTAAAACTTTTGACTTTCCTGCCAACTCTATGCTTACAAGATAACAAGATGCATTTATTAATCAATTAATTAATGCTCTGTTTGGTTTTGGAAAAATGAGAGAGAAAAATTTGAGGGAATGGGTATTTGAATTTTGGTTTAAGAAAATTTTTTATGATACTGTATAACTTGATATTTAATGAGTAAAATATCAAAAACATGATTAAACGTAGCAATATACTCCCTCTGTCCTCTTTTACATGTCACTTAACCGAATTTTTTTGTCCACTTTTACTTGTCACTTACCATTTTTCAATGCGAATTCAATATCAACAACTACTTTAAAATGTCAAACATTAATCACTTCATTATTATAATTAATAAAAAATACATTCCTCACCAACAATCATCTACCAATTTTACTTTTTGCACAAACTTTTTCAAAAAATTATTAACCACCTACCTATTAAATTTGGTCAACCGCTATCATTAACTTCACATTAATCTACTCAAAATAACCTTAAACGACATGTATTAGAGGACGAAGGGAGTATGAACTAAATACCCTAGTTATTTTAACTGACCGGAAGCCGAATCGATCATGACGATGGTTATTAATTTTTTAATTAAACCTAAATTCAAACTGGTTCTCACCAATTCAATTATATGTGATAACTACATAATTTAAAATATCATGTATACATAGTATTATATAAACAAAATGATTGAGTGGTTTTGTTGGTTGGAGACCAAATTAGAAATCAAAGCATTTTTATTATGAAAAAACCGGCGTACAAATGGCGACCCAGGCGTATTATTGGACGAAACAAAAATAAAAGTTCAAACACATCAGACAAGATTGTACTTGTCCATATGACACGTGCGCAGCCGTACTGGTGACACAGGCGATAAGATCAGTGATGGCGGAAAAATGCTCATTTGCCCATCCATATGACACAGCGCAGGGAGATTCCTTGGAGGAGCAAGTCAAATGCTGTGTTGATCTCACTGAAGCCGATTTCATGGGTGACGAAGTCATCAAGATTCAGCTCCTGCGAGTACCAGATAAATTCGGTAAGCTAAAAACTACTCAGTGGAGGATTCACTAACTTCATGTATTATAAACGAAAGGCTGAAACAGCAACGACCTTGTCCGTGTAACGTTTAAGGAGTTGTGGGATGTCAGATTTGGCTTTCAGACCGCCGAACACCGCTCCGGTAATGATTTTCCCGGAGTGCAGCACATCGACGGAGTTGAATGTCAGCTTCGACCCTGGCTTGTCCACCCCCAGAACAATCGTCTTTCCCCAGCCCTTCATACCAATAATATTTAACCATGCCCAAAACTTAAAACAAATAAACTTCAACTCGAACCATAGCTGATACCTTTCTGCAGCATGCATATGCTTCTTGCACCAGTGATGACATGCCGACGCACTCAAAACAGTAATCTGCGCCTCCTGAAGTCATCTCGTTTATCACCTGGCTCACGCTCTTGCCCCCAAGGTCGGCCGAGTTGACGAAATCCGTGAGGCCAAATTTTTTTCCTGGGCAGAAATTAAAGGCCAGCGGGAGTGTTCAGTTAATTCAGTAGTTTCTCAAGAGTACGTGTTGAAAATCTCAGGTAGATGCTGACCCATTTCAAACTTGTTCAGATTGATATCAACTCCAATAATCTTGGAAGCTCCACATAATCTGGCCCCTTCTGCAACCTACCCATGCAGCATAATGTAACTCAAAACTATGTTTTTTAAAAAGCACACTGGAAAGAGAGATGAGCATCAGACCGCTAGACCGATTGCTCCGAGTCCAAAGACAGCCACAGTGGATCCTTTCTCAACCTTGGCTGTTCTAATGGCGGCACCGACTCCTGTGGATCAGAGGTCAAGCATAGTTTTACTTGTAAAAAAGTCGCAACTATGTAAACTTGGGCCGCCATAGTTTCTTAATTACCTGTAGATATACCGCAGCCGAGGAGACAGGCCCTGTTGGGTGGGGCTGCGGGGTCAACTTTAGTCAAATGGGCTATGTCCACCACTGTGTACTCGGCGAAACTGGAGACCGAGAGAAAATGGTACAAGACGTTCCCCTGGGTATCAGTGAATCTGCTTGTGCCGTCTCTGGGCATCCATGGGGAGATTTCGAAAGGGACAGTAGAACACAGGTTGCTCTTCTCAGATTTGCAGTCTACGCATTCTCTGCAATCCGGAATGCATGTGGGCACGACGGTGTCACCTTCGGCGAAATCATTCACATTCTCTCCCACGCTTTCGACCACTCCGATTGCCTCATGGCCAAAGATTCTAGGGGCGAACCCAGGTGGGTCCTTCAGTTTCCAGAAGTTGATGTCACTGTGACAGAGGGAAGTGCAGATGATCCGGATCCTGACTTCGTACTCCCTGGGCGGCGCCACGATGATGTCCTCAATCACCAGCGGCTCCCCTGCCGCACGTGCAATCGCCGCTGATGATTCACCAAACTGAATCAGTTAAAAGACGTTAGACAAAAAGAAAAGGCGTAATCAGATAGATATGAGTTTAACCCCTGCAGCGGATAGGCTTCCCGGCTGTCGGCGTCGTCTGCTTCTGGTCCATGCTGGATTAACACTGCGCTGCTTGTGTCGATATATAATCTCCACACCTGCAGTGGTGACATGTTTGAGGTTAACTTGAAAGGTTTGCTGCACCGGGCGGCAACGTAATTGTCAGGATGAGACGTTCGTTGGAGTTTAGACGTCTTCGTACTCTTATCTTAATATAATCGGCCAATTGCAATTCAACTCGTATTATTCTACATCATTCAAGTTGCGTTGAAGATTGATCCTTATATATAGTTGGGCTCCCTCGACTAATCTACATGGTATCAGAGTTGTTTTGACTGCACTCTTTGAACATATCCATGATGGTTAACTAGATCCGCACAAGATTCCACTTGTCGAGGTTAACAAAGGTCTTCGCAATTGAGGGTGAGTGTTGAGCTCAAGATTGATCCTCATATATAGTTGGGCTCTCTCACTCATAGCTAATTGGTTTTAAGTGTGGATCCGATTAATCTACAGAGCTAATTATCAATCGCTGACATTCATGTGGACCGTAATATGAAAATCGTCCTTGAACTGATGAATATTCACTAGTTGTGCTTCTATATTCATCCGTTATATATAAAAGAAGAACTTATGAATATTCATGAGTTGTACTTCTATATTCACCAGAATTGATGAATATTCACCACAACTGGTGAATATTCATCAATTCTGCTTCTATATACAACTGATGAATATAGAAGCATAACTAGTGAATATAGAAGCACAAGTGAATATACATCAGTTCTGCTTATACATCCATGAATTGTGCTTATATATACAACTGATTAATATAGAAGCACAACTGGTGAATATTCATCAGTTCTGTTTCTATATTCACCAGTTGTGCTTATATATACAACTGGTGAATATAGAATCACAACTCGGGAATTTTCATCAATTATGCTTTTATATACAACCGGTGAATATAATGTAGAAGCACAACTGGTGAATATTCATCAATTCTGCTTCTATATTCACCAGTTATACGGTGTGTTTAATGTTTAAAACGTAAAACGACGTCGCAAACGCGAGTAGATACTCCTGTAGTCCCCAAAAATTTGTGAGTATTAATAAGGTAATTATAATTAAAAATTTGTATGGTAAATAATTAAATATTAAGATAATTTGTATCCAGACACAAATAAAATTATAAATAGGGATGTTATTGATATTTTCAATAGAATATTATATAACTTAGTAACTAACACTCTCATTATTAATATGAAAATAATTAATACTTATAACCTTATTATTCGAATTGAATTTCGACTTTATGTGTGTCGCAGCGTCCCTCTAGCACGCATGCATATCTCAATTCAACCCAACTCAACCTAATCCTCATTCGACAAATCTCATCTAAGCATTGATCGATTCTGGGGCCAAACGGATCGTCATGGAAGCAACGTGCAACTCTCAAATCCAAAGTAGGCCATGGACGAATCCCCTCCACAACCTATCCCCGGATCTTCACTAATCGTATTCAAGCAAGTAAGACTCTTGCATTTCTAACTTCCATGAACATGAACATTTCACCTCACTCGATTGCAGTAAGAAGATATAAATTTAAGTGCCTTAAAAAATTCAATATTTTTACCTTTCGAATTTCTCCCCAATTGATCCGCGGCGGAGTGTCTGTCTTGTGTGATGTGTGCGTGGCAGAGGCCATTTAAATAGTATTGTCCGCCTTGTCCAAAAGTCGATGTGAAGATAAACATTATCCTACTTCGCATTCTTATCCCTCTATTAAGCTCCCAAGCAAAACATTTGAAGATAAAGAGATTTCCTCGGGCACATAACAAAATGTGAACATGAAATTATTGAAGCATAATCACTTATATCAATGTTTATATTGATGAAATATTTCATTCAAAAATATGAAATAACTAATATGATTCATTAACTTTATCCGTATACTCATTTGCGATATGATTCATTTAATTTTTGGGATGATATTTTGTGAGGTGAAATCAATATGAAAATTATTATAGTTCCGTCATTTTACATGCACATATATGAAAATTTTCTTTTTAGACAAGAATACACTTTTTATCCTAAAATGAACGAATGTTTCCACACTCTAGGGATGACAATTCAACCGAACCATAACCGAATCGTTCCCGCCCCGGTCAACATGGATAATAATCGAGTTGACTACGCCTGTATTAAAACCATAACTGAACTGGAAAAAAATTGGACAGGTAGGTTAAGGGTTTGGTATTTGTCATATCCGCCTCAACCCGACCTGACTTTAGTTAACTGCCCATAAATCGATCCGACCATCCCATAATTGTTATATAACTATTTAGATTAAGTAATACATTTAATTTTGTAATACATATTTCTCTAATAATTATTGAAATTTTTTAAATAAAACACTAAATTTGTAATCACAATATAGTATTATGATTCATTGAGTTAGCTTTATCAGATTGTGCTTATTATATTTTACTAGGACTATTACTTTCCATTATCTACATTTACTAACTTTCTTGTCTAAGACAAAAAATTCTAGATAGTAAATAGTACTCAAAAGATTCCTCTTTCAAACCGTGCTACGTGTTTTCTTTGATTCTATCATTGGATGAAGCGAATTATCTAAGTGAAACCATAGGCAATGTCAAAACATTCATGTCTGAAGCTACGTAAAAAGTTTTATTTCATTTTGTCACTTGCTGAAGTGACGAAGTAGTTATTTTTTTATCATCGAGTGAAGGTTTGGCTGAAACAGAGAATCGTCAAGTGTGGCTTTTATGTCATCAGTCTTTATTTTTCTTATTCAAACCATAGACGATACGATTTGCAGAAAGCAAGATGTGTACACTGTAAATGCCTTCTTGGAGCAGATTCGATGAATGAGACATCACATCTACATGTTCATGTGAAATTTGCTTGAAAAAAAATCAAATTGTAAGACAGTTCTTTCTTGATGTGAATAATCAGGATAAAGTAACATCTCAAACTTTTGATCGGCAAAGGTTTAGGGAGAAATTAGTTTCAATGATCATAGTTCATGAATATATCATCTTTCAATAATCGACCATGTTAGGTTTGAGAACTACTCATTTTTCCTTTGGTCTTAAATAAGATGCAACAATGAATGAGTTATATATTAAGATGTAGTATGTGTCCCTTATTAATAATATCGCACTACTCCAGTTTTTAAGTAAGATGTGACGGCCCTCGACAAGGATTTCTTCAACAAGTTGGGTATACGAAGCTTGTTATGTACTAATGACTCATTGACTGATTATGACGAGCATATTCTTAATAACAACATGTTGTACTAGGATATTAATTAGTATCATTGTCTTTTCAGAGATATAAAACTAAATTTAGGTATTTTTAAAGCTTGTTATAAGGAAAAACAAAGTGAGCTAAGACTCTTCTCCTCATCTGTGGTCAATGGAAATACTTTTGGTTTTTCATATGTGAGATTGACTATTATTTAAAGGGATAAAACCCAAAAGGGGCCCTGAACTATCACCACTTACCCAATTGCGGTCAGAACTACCACGATTTCCAAAAAGGGTGCGGCGGAAAAAAAATTGGACTGCTTTTCTAAAATAAAATTTACCATTACATTCCTAAACTAATTTTATTATAAGACTTAGATTTGTATGCGAAAAATACATCGTTTGGTTATCAAAATAAACTATATCGTTTTACGCACATAAGGAAAACGACGTCTTTTGATAACCAAACGACGTAATTTTCACACACAAATCTAAGTCTTGTAATAAAATTAGTTTAGGAATGTAATGGTGCATTTTATTTTAGAAAATCAGTCCAATTTTTTTTTCATCGCACCCTTTTTGAAAATCGTGGTAGTTCTGACCGCAATTGGGTAAGCAGTGGTAGTTCAGGGCCCCTTTTGGGTTTTTCCCCTTATTTAAATGGTTAACCGTGGTTAAACCGAAACTCGACGGGGATGGGGATGGTTTTGATTTTCTCATACCAGAGCGGTTATGGTGTGAGTATGATTTTGATATGTCTCGAGACTGATAAAATCTGATAATACCACTAATCGCCATGAACCCGCCCCATTGCCATCCCTAAGTCCCTCTACCAACAAGTTTTCCTTCCTTCTTCTTTATGTCGTTTCGATAAAATTGTATTTTTGCTTAGGTCTTTGGGAAAAATTATTTGAATATCAAAATAAGAAAAAAATTAAAATAAATATTTACTTGGTTTAAAAGCCTTTTTTTATCGAATTACAAAAATTAGAAGAAAAATAATATATTTTTCTACACATGTCCTTGAAAAATACATTATTCTTAAAAAAGAACTGTTAAAAAAATAAATAAATGAAGGAATTAGATCTGGAAATGTTAAACAAATTAAAATCGTCATTGAATGATGTTGTTTAGAGTTTGAATAATCAATATGCTGATGTCATGAGTAATAGAAACTGTAATATTAAATTAACTATTTATTTAATACATGTAAATCATAAGTGATTGTTGCAATTTACTTGAAAAAATGAAATGCATAACTAAAATATTAGCAGAACTTTGTTCCTTCTTAATTTATTTTTCTCACCATTATCTCGAAACTAATCACATTATAAGATTGTTAACGGTCAGCCTTAATTTGTATGTACGAGTTAGTGAACTTATACTCCACTAACGTTTAATTAATTGTGCATTTTTCAAAACTTCATAATTGCTGTCAGTAAGTAGTGGCCGAGTGGTTAGATGACAGTCTGTCTTTTTTGTGGTAACCGATTCAAATCTCATTGATGATTGAGTGTATGAATTTTTGAAGAAAAAAAATTAATAAAAAATTCATAATTTCAATTGTTATGTCTACAATTCATTAATTATCCATATCATTTATTTTATTTGGTATAGGGAAAGTGAAATGAAAAAAATTGTGAGGAAAATGAGGATAAATTAATGTTTGGTTTACGGAAAATTGAAGAAAATAACTTTGGAAAGGAAATGCGTCGAGGTCTATCTTTGTTTTAGAAAAAAACTGAGGAGAAAAATTTTAGTTATATATGTATATATGTGTTAACATCATTTTTATTTTGAGTTCTCAGTTCTCACATAATTTGCGGTTTTCAACCGAACCTCTATATATATATATATATATATATATATATATATATAAGAGGGATTTATTGAGAACCTCCGTACATTGATGTGAACCAATCATATTCATCGATTAGTTTCCAAATTAAACCCAAATAAAACATCAGCATTAAAGAATGTGAGACATAAGATGAACATAATTGATTCATTTGATGTAATAAATTGAGAGGGGCATGTGATATTTATGTGGTGCCAATTAGAAAATATTTTATTTTCTTTTAATCTAGCTTTAATATTTGATTGACCAATGTTCTTTTCTCTTTTTGAAACAAAAGTGTAACAATTATATATTTTCATTTTTTTCCCTTATAAGTTAACAAATTTTTGTGGTCATTTCTTATCTAATTTATTTAATAGTTAATTTTTTTAAATTTTGTTAGTGAATATTTTTTTGAGTTTTTACGAATATGTGGTAGTGAACATTTGTAGTGAACATATTCACCGTTAAAACTGTATTCTGTTATTGTAAAACAGATGTACACTGTCAAAAAAATTATCCAAAACTCATAGTAAATACCAGAAAGTCAATAATTTTAAAATTTGAAAACATGTTCACTATTCGGATATGTGCAAAAATTGGTGAAATGTTCACTATATATGTTCAAATATTCGGAAACTAATTGGTGTGAAAAAATAAAAAAATTAATTGAGTAATTTACTCTATTAAAATATAAGGTTAATTAAAGAGAATATGTTACTAAAAATAGTTAATAGGTACAATAAATGAAGTTACAAAAATAAATTCATAATGATTAAAACAACGGGTCGTTTTACCCAAAGAATGACTGGTCCAGAATTGTCCACAAGGTTCTCAACTTTAGAAGTTTCTCAACTAACTCACCATATATATGGGGAGAGATTTATTGAGAACCTCCTATTATTGAGAACCTTGTGAACCAATCATATTCACCGATTTTTTTCCAAATTACACATAAATAAAAACAACAGGTTAATAAATGTAAAATATAATTAATTTATTTGGTATAATGAAGTGAGAGGAGTGTGTGACATTTATGTAGTGTCAATTAAGAAAAATTTAGTTTTTCTTTAATCGCACTTAAATATTTGATTGACGGATTTATTTCCTTAATTTCTGAATTTATGTTTTCTTAGTTATAACTTTCTCAAAAAAAATTTAGTTTCTTTTCTAGTGAATATTTTTTTCTGATTTTGTACAAACACTTTGTTATTTTGGTAGTGAACATCAATAGTGAATATGTTAACTATCAATACTCCGACCGTTCTGTACATTACAAACATATGTTCACTATCAGAAAAAATTACTCAAAAACTCACATAAAATACTAAAATTTTAATAATATCAATATTTTGAAACATGTTCACTATTCAAAAATGTACAGTAACAGTGAACATAGTGGATTAACGGAGAATCAAATAATTTATAAATGGTGAACATATGATAGAGTGATTTGTGAATAAAAATTATGTATATAATCAAAGAGGAAAGAGAGAAAATTAAATATATGATGGAGTGATTTACTTCTAATTAATCAAGTGAGATTTATGTAATATATGTTACTAAATAATAATCAATAAAACATAATAAATAAAGTCAAAAAAAAAGATATCTTAATTAAAACACGGTCATTTTGTGAACAAAATGATTGGTACACGTTTGTCCTCAAGATTATCAACTTAAGGACATTCTCAACTGATCCACCCTCTATATATATAAGTAAGAGTGGAGCATTTTTTTTATTTTAATTATAATCTTAACCGAAATATAATCTTATCCAAATCTAACTATATATACTAAAGTAGAAAGCGAGTATTTTTCATTAATTTATCTCTTTTCGCGTTATGGAACTAAAAATTCTATGTGTCGCATCCTCATTAATTCAGTATTTTTATATTTAATATTATTATTTCCTTAAATTTTATATTTGACTTGATTATTATTTCCATTTATCTTAACGAACAATTCTTAATTTTTATCATTTATTTTTTCTAATTGAATTTGAAACACCAACACAATCAATGGAAGATAAAATAGAAAAAATTACATAATTATGCTTTGAGTATATGATGTTAAGTTTGTTAATTGGATTATGATTAATTCTCTTTTTTTATTATAAATTGATGATTAACAAAAAAATATCCTAATTCCCATTATACCTAAAATAAATTAATAAATTGATAAAATTAAGTAGATAAAGTATATTTTTTATTTGATTCTTTAAGGTATAAGACGAGGAGCAAGGCAATAAAAAGAACATCGGAAAATCATGTCGAGAAGACCAGACAATGAAAAAAAGCCCGCGAAAAAATTCTTGTAAGAAGACCATGGCCGAGTAGAAGGCCGGAGGTGCCGTATTTATTTTCTTGCAAATCATAATTTTTTATTGATTTTGTTTTTTTCATTATTTTAAAAAATATTAAATATTAAGACTGTTGATAAACACCTATATAATAAAACTTCCTTAAATATCTATAAAAGGGCATATAATATATACATAAACAGTGCTTTCAAATTAACAATGGTGATATTATGTATATTTTTAAGGGGAAAAACTCAAAAGGGGTCCTGAACTATCACCGTTTACCCAATTGCGGTCAGAATTACCGTGATTTCCAAAAAGGATGCGATGAAAAAAAAATTGGATTGATTTTCAAAAATAAAATTCACCATTACATTCTAAAACTAATATTATTATAAGACTTAAATTTATGTGTGAAAATTACGTCGTTTGGTTATCAAAAGATGTCGTTTTCTTTATATGCGCAAAACGATATAGTTTATTTTGATAACCAAACAACATACTTTTCGCACAAAAATCTAAGTCTTATAATAATATTAGTTTAGGAATATATTGGTAAAATTTATTTTAGAAAATCAGTCCAATTTTTTTTCATCGCACCTTTTTTGGAAATCATGATAGTTCTGACCGTAATTGAGTAAGTGGTGATGGTTCAGGACCCCTTTTGGATTTTATCCCTATTTTTAATACTCCATATATGTTAAACATTCTAGATAAGAAACCATTGATATGTATATATAATTATACTAAGATAATTTATAAAATAAAGTATAATTCTAGAGGTGTGAATATTTAAATAAATAAATAAAATGAAAAATGATTTTATTTTTTTTATTAAACTTAAACCCAAACTTTTAAGACATATCCTTCTTATCTACTTCTATATATATATATATATCAAATATAAGATCATATATTCTTAAAATAATATAAATTATTATATTATGATTCTTTACTGTTAGCACACTAATATAGTTATCTTTAAAGGCTGATTTTTTAGAAAAAAATTATTACTATCAAATGAAAATTTTCATTTTCCATTTTTTATATCTCAAAAAGACACGTTGATATATTTAATTTCTCCAAATTGTTAATAATATGTTTAAGCAAATAAATAAGATGCATGAATCTGTACATAAAAATTAAATATAAAAGTTATAATATATAATTAATATATAAAAATGTATCCAAATTTTCATTTTAATTATTTATATTAAAGCGCGCATAGTTAATACCTCCACAAATTTTCTAAAAATATATTTCTAGTGCTTACTTGCCGCGCTATCAAAATTCACACACTAATTTTTATTTTATAAGTCAAATAATATTTTTATTATTAGTTTTATATATTTATATCTAATCATTATCTATCTAATTAAAATTAATAAATTTTAATAAAAATATTAATTTGATAATAGAAAGACAAATCTGAATTAATATATTTGATTTTTCTTAAAAAATAAATTCATAATTGGATAAAGTGGATGGCCTGTAACATGTTATTTAGTTTTTAGTCCAAATTAAAACATATGTTGGTTTGTATTCAATCATTTATCAAGTCCAGTTTTATGTAATTATTAAGTATTTATAATTATTCTTGAAATAAAATATATTTCGGTATGATTAAATATTTAAGTCATCATTTAGTCAGACAACAATGTGTTATAATGTCTTATAGAAAATAACTTAAAATAAAGTTGTTGTTATCCAAAAAAATAAATTT
>NQLW01000001.1:153165-201430 GCA_002312845.1 Kalanchoe fedtschenkoi
GAGTTTCGAGACTCATCTTGCGACGCCAAGATAGAGTCCATTTGGCGAGTAATGCCCACCATTTCATCAAATGTTTGGTTAAACTCGATGAATCGAGCCTCCAAGGCCTGAATTCTATCGATGTGAGCTTCTTCAAGCTCTCTCAATTTCTCTGTGATCAAGGTCATGCCCGCCGGCACGCCTTCTAGCTCAGCAATTTCTCTCTTAATGTTCGCAAGTCGCCCCCGCTGGGACAACTCTCTATCTTGGGAGTCACCCGCTGGTGCTCCATCGAGACCGCCACAGATCCTTTCAAGTTCTTCTATCCGGTTTCTCAAGATCTCGATTTCATTTGGCAGTAGCTCGAATTGAGCACACCTGTCTTCGAGCACAGTGATCCTTTCGCTAGATTTCATGGTTGACACCGCCGTGTAACCAGGCTCTGATACCAATTGTCACGGGCTAAGTCTCGGACCAGCTCGTGTGGCACTTGTTGGCTCACGCAAGAGCCCGCAAGTCAGCCTTTATCGCGCTCTTGAGTACCTTTAAGGCAACAAAGGATCACATAAGTAAGGTACTCGTAAAAAGAGGCACAAATGATGCTATCATGTAAATCGAACGAGTCGGGACGTCGATTAAGATGAAAAGGCACATTTCATTAACATCGGAAAGATTACACGCAAGTAGGCACGGGGGCACGCCTATACAAAGATTAGGGACTCGAAGGACGCACCTTATCCGAGTGGAGTAGCCCAACTACAACGCTGAACTATCCACTCCCCCGTAAAGAGCCAATGGGACTTTTTCCATTCCCATAGGAACAAACATGACTAGTGCTTGTACAAACATACTACATTTTAACAATGAAAACAAGCTGCCATAGGCGTAACAATGCCCTGGACAAGCTTGGACTCTCACACTTAGCGGCTACAACCATGTAAATGACCAAGGCTGTGTTTGGTTTAAGGAAAATTGGGTGAAAAGGAAAGTTTGAGGGAAAATTGAAAGGAAATGGAATCCTTGAAGGATTCTATCTAATTTTTCTTTGTTTGGTTTCATAAAAAAAATGTCAAGAAAAATTATTGGGAATCCATTTCATTTTCCATAATCATAGAAAGTTTTATGAAAATAGGTAGAAAAATATCAACATTTTATCATTTCATACATTTAATTTGATGAAATACATTGAATTTGTTCAAAAAAATGATTATTTGTTTAAGATACATTGAACTTGTTTAATATATGTAAAATCACATTTTTCATCTAATTTTTCATCTAATTTTCTTTCCCTCCTATTTTCCATCTAAACTAAACAATAAATTTTACTAATTTTTCATCAAATTTTCCTTTCCCTACAATTTTCCCTAAACCAAACACAGCCTTAATATCACAAGACTATCAAAAGCAAGAGAGTTTTCATTCTGAAGGAAAATATTTCACGAACATAGTTTTTTCTTTGGGACAGACTATCAAAGCATCACAAGATCAAATTTATATTTCAGACAATTATTTAATATCATTGTGAGTTGGATAAATGGTCAAACTAACTAGACTCCCAGATGAATTATGTGCTGTGAAAATATATGCTCCCGTAGTAGATAAGCCCATAAACACTAAGAAGACAGTGTCAAAACGACATATCAATCTTTCGAACATCATCAAGCAAAGCAGAATGATTCATGTTAGGCTACATGAAATTTCAACAGTGTAGGCTAAGCTATGTTCACTTTTAATTTCTCTGTGTGATATTGGTATGTGTTTGTTGTTTTCTTTCATCTAGGGCAGTTTTTCACTTCAAAGGTAACATAACTAGATTAACCAACTTGTTAAAGAATGTTTTTTTCACTCATGTACTTCAACTTATTCTTTTTCGCCCATGAGTAAACATTTTGATTTACAAATTTAAATAATAAGAAAATAGCAATGTGAAAAAGAATGTTGCGGAGAAGTTGTTGAAGCGTTTCCAAGAAAACGCCAAAGTTAGTTAAACGTCGTCGTGGCGAGCGGAATTGTTGTGTACTCGAAAGGTACTTGAGTAAAACTACATAGGATAATAAGTAATGTAAATTACGACAATCACATGGTATGCGTGCTAACTATTTCCAAAAAATTTAGTTGGCCAAATTCCCTAGAAAAATAAATTTTCAAAGGAATTTAACAAGCTGCCTACCCGACCGCGACAAGGGCTACTTAAACCAGAACAACAGTTTTTGAGAATGTCTGTTTAGATCAAATGTCGAGGGATGACAAAGTGCCTGTTAATCCAATTCATCAATCAATAGCTACCAAAAAGTTCCTAGCTGTTGGTCATTCTTTACAAAAGCTTATGGCTAAATGCTTTAAGAAAGAAAGAGACATATCAATAAGGTGTTGATTTAGCGGTCGTTTTAATCTGTTAGAGGTGTCCGTGAACTAATCTGCAGTGAGTATGAATTTTACTATTAAAAAGGAAAGGTTCACTGCGGGCCACGATATCAAAAAGAATGAGGTGTGAGGCGGTCCTTTCATATTGGAGAACACTGTCTTTATATGAGAGAAAAATGCGAGATTCCAAAATAAAAAACACTAATGTACTTCTTTCTTTATAATCTTTCATTTTGAATTTTATATGTAGATTTATTTTAATAATTTCACTGTTTTTTAATTTTCTATCCTTCTAAATTCATCAAACACACCTATTTTTCTTTATATCATAAAATTATTATTTTTTCTTCCAAATACTTTTTTTTTCGAACTCAAAAACATAGTCTTAAACCCCGCATATGCCTATAAATGATAAAAGGCCAAAAAGGGCAGCAGGTTTTTACTATTCTTACGATCACTCGAACTCACACGTCACATCAGGTACTGTTGATCCAAGTGTGCTTGTTGGTTTGGGAATTACTCATCAATTCTTAATAAATATTTAATAATACTAATTAAATAAAAATCATTATGTTTTAGAAAACAACCAATTTTTTTAAATAAAACCCCCTTATTTTAATTATTAAAAATACGTAGTATTGTATTACCGGATATATTATAAATTCATTTTCAAATATCATATGCACAACTTATTAAGTATAGTATCATTTAATTGGAAAATTCTCAAAAAATGCAAAATTTAAGTTATAACTTATACAATATCATTTAACTGCCCTATTCTCAAAAAATCAAAATCTGAAAAATTATGTATAGAATTTAGTAGATACAAATTTAGTCTATGTTATCTTTTACTCGTCAATTAATTAATATTTTTTTTTATTATTTATAACTTAACACTTTCAATGTAAATTTTAGACTGTCACCTATCTTGAAGAAATTAATTAATTCATCATCATAATTCATAAAAAATATATATTTTACATTTTACGTAAAATTTTAAAAAATAAATTAAATATATATTTGTTAAATTTGATCAAAAACTAGTATTAATATCTTATTAATTAACCCAATGAACCTTAAACGACTTCTTAATCCATTAAACTTAATCTTAAATCACTACTTATCGGAATAGCAGTGGGATCGAGGTGCTAGGTCGGGGCTGCATGGCTAGATGACTTGGGCTCTAGTCAGAGCCAGCAGGTAAGATGGTCGGCTTACCCGACTGGCCCTCCATTACAAGTCTAGCCTAAACCCTAATATCCGGTAAAATAATTTAACCAATAAAATTTTTACGACTAATTTTTAATCAGTAATGAATCAACGGTAAATTTTAGAGAGCATGACGGGATGTTCGATATGTGTATTTTCAACATGGCAAACATAAAATTTATAAAACACAAATTCATTTGAATATCTAGCAACCAATGACATAATAACAATATGATCAAAATAAAATAGGGAAAAATAGATATATCCCTGTCTGTAGAAGATATATACTGAACGGCTAAAATAACTTCATTTTAAATGGTATTTAAGGGTTTCATAATTCAAAATTTCTAATATTTTAGTGTTTTAGGGGTTTTAGAGTTTATTTTTTAAACTATTTTTAGGATTTTAGGATTGACGATTTTAGAGTTGCGAAACGACACCGTTTTGAATGCGTTTGGAAACATCCAAAAAAACACTAAAAACATGAAAGTTTGAAACCAAAAAATATTTAAAAACCCTAAAACAATAAAAATTTTAAAATTTAGAAATCATAAATTTTATAAAAGTAATCTAAAACGACAACATTTCAGCCGTTAGGATATGTAATTTATATACCAAGATAAGGTATATCAGTTATGCCCAAAAATTATATCGTCTTAATTAGTAGCCCATGTGTTGGCACGAAAGGCTTTGTTCGAGTAAAAGAGAATAAAGAAAGGGGAGGAAATGATATGAACAGTTTATAAACATGAATTTATTGGTTTAGGAGAGATTTTGGAGAAGAAAAAAATATAATTTAATTATTAAACCATCCATGAGTGAATAAAATGAGAGCAAATTTAGAGTATGTTTGTGTAGTTTACCCTAATTTAAAATAATTAAAATAATTGAGTAGTTTGTTGGACCAAATTAGAAATCAAAAGCATTTTTATTATGAAAAAACCGGGGGTACAAATGGCGAGCCAGGCTTATTATTGGAGGAAAAAAAAAGGTTCAAACACATCCGACAAGATTGTATTTGTACTACTCTTGATCGGAAGCACAGACTGATGACACAGGCGATAAAATCAGTGATGGCGGAAATATGCTCATTTGCCCATCCATATGACACAGCGCAGGGAGATTCCTTGGAGGAGTAAGTCAAATGCTGTGTTGATCTCACTGAAGCCGATTTCATGGGTGACGAAGTCATCAAGATTCAGCTCCTGCCAGTACCAGATAAATTCGGTAAGCCAAAAACTACTCAGTGGAGGATTCAATAACTCCATGTATTATAAATGAAAGGCTGAAACAGCGACGACCTTGTCCGTGTAACGTTTAAGGAGTTGTGGGATGTCAGATTTGGCTTTCAGACCTCCGAACAACGCTCCGGTAATGATTTTCCCGTAGTGCAGAACATCGAAGGAGTTGAATGTCAGCTGCGCCCCTGGCTTGTCGACCCCCAGAACAATCGTCTGTCCCCAGCCCTTCATACCCAAAATATTTAACCATGCCCAAAACTTAAAACAAATAAACTTTCATAGCTGATACCTTTCTGCAGCATGCATATGCTTCTTGCACCAGTGATGACATGCCGACGCACTCAAAACAGTAATCTGCGCCTCCTGAAGTCATTTCGTTTATCACCTGGCTCACGCTCTTGCCCCCAAGGTCGGCCGAGTTGACGAAATCCGTGAGGCCAAATTTTTTTCCTGGGCAGAAATTAAAGGCCAGCAGGAGTGTTCAGTTAATTCAGTAGTTTCTCAAGAGTACGTGTTGAAAATCTCAGGTAGATGCTGACCCATTTCAAACTTGTTCAGATTGATATCAACTCCAATAATCTTGGAAGCTCCACATAATCTGGCCCCTTCTGCTACCTACCCATGCAGCATAATGTAACTCAAAACTTTGTTTTTTAAAAAAGGACACTGGAATATGTCATCAGCATGAGCATAGAGAGCTTCAGAGATAAGCATCAGACCGCTAGACCGATTGCTCCCAGTCCAAAGACAGCCACAGTGGATCCTTTCTCAACCTTGGCTGTTCTAATGGCGGCACCGACTCCTGTGGATCAGAGGTCAAGCATAGTTTTATTTGTAAAAAAGTCGCAACTATGTAAACTTGGGCCGCCATAGTTTCTTAATTACCTGTAGATATACCGCAGCTGAGGAGACAGGCTCTGTTGGGAGGGGCTGCGGGGTCAACTTTAGTCAAATGGGCTATGTCCACCACTGTGTACTCAGCGAAACTGGAGACCGAGAGAAAATGGTACAAGACGTTCCCTTGGGTATCAGTGAATCTGCTTGTGCCGTCTCTGGGCATCCATGGGGAGATTTGGAAAGGGAGAGTAGAACACAGGTTGCTCTTCTCAGATTTGCAGTCTACGCATTCTCCGCAATCCGAAACGAATGTGGGCACGACGGTGTCACCTTCGGCGAAATCACTCACATTCTCGCCCACACTTTCGACTACTCCGATTGCCTCATGGCCCAAGATTCTAGGGACGAACCCAGGTGGGTCCTTCAGTTTCCAGAAGATGATATCACTGTGACAGAGGGAAGTGCAGATGATCCGGATCCTGACTTCGTACTCCTTGGGCGGCGCCACGACGATGTCTTCAATCACCAGCGGCTCCCCTGCCGCACGGGCAATCGCCCCTGAGGATGCACAAAACTAGATCAATCGAAAGACGTTAGAGAAAAAGGAAAAGGCGTAATCAGATAGATACGATTGCGAACCTCTGCAGCGGATAGGCTTCCCGGCTGTCGGCGTCGTCTGCTTCTGGTCCATGCTTGATTAACACTGCACTGCTTGTGTCCGTATATAATCTCCACACCTGCAGTGGTGACGTGTTTGAGGTCAACTTGAAAGGTTTGCTGAACCGGGCGGCAACGTGATTGTCAGGATGAGACGTTCGTTGGAGTTTGGACGTCTTGGTATTCTTATCTTAATATAATCGGCCAATTACAATTGAACCGAGCGAGCTAAGGCATCCCATAAAAAAAATAAATTTAAAAATAGATTTGTGTTATGTGAGGTAAGATTTGTGTTACATGTATCCACATGTCATATTACATCTCTTTTTATTTTTTTTCATATTATATTAATTACAAATTTCTTAAATATATTATTATTTATAATTTATTAATTCAGATTATATTTTCTTGACATTTATATAATAAAAATTTTACATTAAAAATTTTCATCAAATAATAATAATAATATATTAGATTTATATTAAATTCAGTAAATTTCAAGCTCTTAATAAATAAAAAATACTCAATATTAGAGTATATTTGCCTAATACAATTTAATTCAAAGTAAGATTATCAAATTTGTGCTAAATATAATCCATCAAATCAGGTCTATATTTGTCAAATATATACTTGCTAAATATTTTTTGAATGTTGAAAAATTATAGTTATTAATTCATTTAAATAATCACCGTATATGATAATATTTTATATGACATTTTAAAGTTAGAAATGACGAGTATTACTTTATACAGCGCTTTTAACTTAAAAATGTTGTATAAAATATTATTAAATATGATATTTTTGATTTAAAAATGTCATATATTCCCTATTCACGAATCAATTCGTACATATGAACAATATTATGTGAGAAAACTATAAATCATAATCCATATCAAAACGAATACATTTGTGATATGACAAAAACCCTGACATTCACGTGGACTGTAATCTGAAAATTGCCGTTGAACATGTTGTTTGTTTCTTTGCTCTCTACATTATTGTTCTTATTTATAGCAGCCGTACATATAGATGGTGCTGTATTACTATTATCTCGGTCGCTTGTCTTCATGTGCAGTTTGCACGATCAGCAAGACAAGCTGGATGGCTGGACCAGGATGCTCCTAGGCCATCTCCTCCAACCAAGACAGCATTATAAAAATAATTTATTTTAACTAGGATATATTTTAATATTATGATAAATATATGATTCTTCCTAAGGAATAAGTGTCAAACTGGTGAATTTTATGACGTTAGATCGGATCCACAAAATCGAAAACCGGCATAAAATCAGTTGATTCAATTTGATTGATCATTATCCGGATAAATATTAATAAGGTTATTATAATTTAAATAAATTTGCGTGGTAAATGATTAAATATTCAGATAATTCGTATCCTGACAAATAAAATTATAAATAGGGATGTTATTAATACTTTCATTAGAATATTATATAACTAAGTAACTAACACTCTCATTATTAGTATGAAAATAAATAATACTCATAACCTTATTATTCGAATTAAATTTCGACTGTATGTGTGTCGCTATGTAAAAGAGTCCCTCTAGCACACATGCATGTCTCAATCCAATCCAACCCAACCCAACCCAACCCAACCATCAGACAAATCTCATCCAAGCATTGATTCTAGGACCTAACGAATCGTCATGGAAGCAACGTGCAACTTCCAAATCCAAAGTAGGCCAGGGACGAATCCCCTCCGCAACCTAACCCCGGATCTTCACTGATCGTATTCAAGCAAGTAAGACTCTTGCATTTTTAACTTCTATGAACATAAACATTTCACCTCATTCGATGGCCAGTAAGAAGATATAAATTAAGTGCTTAAAAAAAATTCAATAGTTTACCTTTCGAATTTCTCCCCGATTGATCCGCGGTGGAGTGTCTGTCTTGTGTGATGTGTGCTTGGCAGAGGCCAGTTAAATAGTCTTATCTGCCTCGTCCAAAAGTCGGTGTGAAGATAAACTCATTCCACTTCGCATTCGATTTTATCCCTCTGTTAAGCTCGCAATCGAAAAATTGAAGATAAAGAGATTTTATCCGTCACATAAGAAAATCTGAACATTAAATTATAGAAACACAATCACTTATATCAATGTCTATATTGATGAAATATTTCATAAGTAATATGATTCATTAACCTTATCCGTATACTCATTTGCGATATGATTTATATTTCATTCAAAAATAAGTAATATTTTTGGGACGATTATTTTGTCCGTTGAAATCAATATGAAAATTATGATAGTTCCGTCATTTTACATGCACATATATGAAAATTTTCTTTTTAGACAAGAATACACTTTTTATCCTAAAATGAATGGATGTTTCCACCCTCTACCAACAAGTTCTCCTCCCTTCTTCTTTATGTCGTTTCGATAAAGTTGTATTTTTGCTTAGGTCTTTGGGAAAAATTATTTGAATATCAAAATAAGAAGAAAAATTAAAATTAATATTTACTTGATTTAAAAGCCTTCTTTTCATCGAGTTACAAATTAGAAGAAAAATAATATATGATTTTTTCTACACGTCCTTGAAAAATACACTGTTCTTAAAAAAATTGAGAGTTTGAATAATCAATATCCATGAGTAATAGAAACTGTAACATTAAATTATCTATAAATTCAATAGCTGTAAATTCATTAGTGATTGCTACAATTTACTTGAAAAATTGAAATACATAAATAAAATATCAGCAGAACTTTATTTCCTTCTTAATTTACTCTTCTCACCATTATCTCGAAACTAATCACATTTTTAAGATTGTTAACGGTCAACCTTAATTTGTATGTACGAGTTAGTGAACTTATAGTCCACTAATGTTTAATTAATTGTGGTCAGGTGACAGTCTATCATCCTTGTGGTCTCCGGTTCAAATCTCATTGGTGGTTGGATGTGCGAATTTTTGAAAAAAAAAAAACTTAAATAAATATGTCGAGGTCTATATTTATCTTAGAAAAAAACTGAGGAGGAAAATTTTAATTTAAAATCTATATATATATTAAAGCAGAAGCAAAATTCTCTATTTAATAATAATCCTGCGTGACAAGTTCTCGTTAAATGTCTTCAATTTATTTTATTTTAATCATAATCTTAATTAAAATCTAATCCTATTCAAATCTATTTATATATATTAAAATAGAAGCGAAGCATTATTTTATTTTAATTCAATTATATTCTTTATCGAAATCTAATTCTATCTTTATTTTAATTATAATCTTAATCGAAATCTTATCCTATCCAAATATATATATAATTATACATCAATCAAATCAATTATCTGCAAAAAAAATTTGGTTCAAAATTACTGTATACATCAATTTTTGGTTTGGTCTTACAAAATATTGTCTGTGTATTAATCTCCTGACATGAACAAAGATAAGAATGTACCGAATTAGTTTTTCGCAATCGAATTGGAAATCAGACCAAATCAATTCATATCCATCCGATTTTTGGTCCATTAATTTTGAGAATAATAAATCAGAAAATTTAAAAGGGTTACCATAAACCCCTTCCGACACAATCCGAATCTGCTCCCACGCTGTGGGTTGTTCTGGAAAACAGCGAATGTAATGTTACTGGTGCGTATGCATTTCTTCAGACTCCAGTCAGAGGGAAGAAGAAAATCGGGTTTGCCACATTTGCTACTGCCATTGTTCTGGGAATTTCTATCATTGGTAGCCAGTTTTTCGGTTTTAGCCTCTACTGATCTGATGACTGTTTGGTCTAATTTTTTTCCTCTATGAGTCTTTAAGGAGACTTTTTTTACACATCAAGAAGTAAAGATTCTGAACTCCTTGTCAGAGACTGGCACTGGATTCTATACGTTGGTTGAATTGGCTCCGTTCCTTGATGTTTCAAACAGGTTGGTGATAAGTTCTGGGAGAAGCATCTTGCTGACAATTCTGTATGTTGTCTCTGTAGGATGGTAGCTGTCCCAGAAGACATACTCAGAGGAGTTTTTGCAGCTAAACATGTTGCCGTACTCATTACACATGAAAGATACCTCGTACAGGCCTGTGCCACAGCATCCAACGTCTGCATATTTAAAGCCTGCGAACCCAATTCGTTTGATCAGATTACGGTAGCTGTATTATTGATGTCTCCAAATATTAAGGAATCGAAGTTCCGAAACTGGGAAAGGAGGCTACGAACCATAACTTTCTTTGTTCTGAATGATGTGCTGCAGAGAGTTGTAACCATCCATATAACTGATTCTGACGCCTGGTAGCTTGCCGTTGAGAAGCTCAATGATTCTTTGTATCTTGGAGTTGAACATCTGCGCCGGTTTGTTGCAGTTGTTGGCGCACACTCTTTCTATTCCTCCGTATAAGGTTCTCTGCGAAGGGGTACAGCCGATGCTTGGAATGCTGAAAACCGCAATCCTCCTCGCCCCAAGGCCGTACAGTTTCTTCGGAAAAAAGAAAACATTTCTGTTCATTATGTTTGCAGATAGAACGAAATGCACAGTGAAAAGACGGAGATGATCCTCACTTTTAGCCAGTCGGACGCATGGGAGGCCATCAGGTCAGTATAAGCAGCAAAATTGTATTGCCAGCTTCGAAAGGAAAAGTGGTAGTAAGTATTGAGAATGTCGTTGGTGCCTGCTGCTATGATGTATAAGCTGTTGGCCACAATAAAGTCTGCTCGATCTTGTCCTGCAATTTTCAGAATCCGGGCTTTATATTCCTCAAGCATCCCCAGTTGATCCGCCAAGGATTTCACCGACTGGGTATTAACAAAAAACCAACCGCGTCATATTCAGGCTCGGAGGATATCATATATGTATCAGAAAAATAGAACAGGATGCTTACAACTACTTCAGACGTCAGAGGATCGAAACCAGCACCGCCGGATGCGAAGCATACTCCTGTCAGGAGTTCTCTAGCAGGCAGTGCCGGGTCCAAATACGGCGGCAGATACTCCTTAATTCCCAGCTCAGACACTGAAATCAATCGGGTCGTCAGTAATCGGATGTGCGCATAAAATAAATATTTCTTTAAAAAAATAAATTTTATAAGATTCTTTGGGCACCTAGTATGTCTGATGGAACCTTCCCATTGGAGAATCTGCCAGTGGGTTGCCCACCTTTGAAGTCCCTCCCGTATGGCCGGAAGTTGGCCTTGACAATGGTGTTCAGCCCATTGTTGTTTCCCGTATCAACGATGGAGTCCCCGAACATAAAAACGGCGGGTATGGTCACGTTTTCCGGCAGCTTCAGAAGTGAGTGAGCGCAGGAGATGAGAAGATTGAGTGCGGCGAGATGGAGTAAGATTCTTGAAAATGTAGACATGGCTTGCATTGTTCTTCAGCATGGAGCGGCTGTTCATCCAGGGATGGATTATATGATATCTACTGATTCGAAAGTGTGTTTGGGTGTAATAAACTACAAGCATGATTATTATCCTTCCGATCTGCCCATGCTGTGGTGATATCAGTTGTTTGAAAATGGTGGAGAGCGGAGTGGAGTAAATGCCGGTGACGTTGTAGGTGGAGTTTTCATCTGCGGAAGCCATTTCATGTCATGCATTCAAGGCTGTGTTTTGGTTCCTTGAACGGCAAGCTTACGGAACATGTCTGCTTTGGTTCCATCTTCCTTTGCTTTATAAAGTGATTCTAGAACTTCATCAATTGAGACGCGTCAAAAATTAGAGTGTGGCTATGCCTATCTTGCTACCATGAACCGGTCAATCAAGAGGAGATTTGACCGATCAAAATATTACGAGATGATAATTCATTGATAGTGTTGTGATGCACGTGATAGACTATCCATTAAAAATCAGAAAAAAATCTTAAAAGGAGTTCTGAATTATCATTCCTTATTCAATTGCGGTTCGAACTATCACGATTTTCAAAAAAAGTTTGATGGAAAAAAATTGGACTGATTTTGAATGATGTTTAAAATCAGTTTGTTTGAAATCTTAAATATAATTGATCTTATTAAATTTTTTGAGAATTATTAATGACTGAGTATGAAAAGACGTTTTTGTATGTGCGTAAAATGATTTTATTTATTTTGATAATCAAACGATATAATTTTCGCACACAAATCTAAGTCTTATAATAATATTAATTTAGGATGTAATGGTAAATTTTATTTTAGAAAATCAGTCCAATTTTTTTTCATCACATCTTTTTTAAAATCGTGATAGTTTGAATCGCAATTAAATAAGTGGTGATAGTTGAGTGCAGTCTTTTGAATTTTATCCCTTAAAAATAATTCTGAACGGCATGTATGCGGCTCAGTCCGGTCCAATCATGACCCGGTTTGTTCTACGCACACATGTTTAAAGAAAAAGCGAGGGAATTGGGGAAATTTTAAGTATCATTTAGAAAAATATTAGTGGAATATGAATTATATGAAAAATTAGAAAAAACAAGTTTAGTGGAATTTAAAAATATTCTGATATTTTCTTTTTTATATTTTTTACTATTTTAAACCAAATAAAAAAATCAAAAGAAACTTATGCGATTTTCTTTTTCCTTTCAAATTCTCTTTCTCTAAACGTAATTTTCTCAAATAAAACAGAGGCTCGGTCCTTGGTCTAAGTGAATCGAATCGAAAAACACATGTTTATTTTGTTGCACAAAAGTTCATTTCAATTAATTGTATATTTATTTTAAATAAAGAATGTATTCATATTTTTTTGAGTCAAGACATATGCTGTGAACTTGTTCGTTTAAAGTGCCAAATTGTTATGCATCTTGAATTATAAACACATGCGTATAACATTTCTCTTTTAATTCATTTTTAATGTTATTGTATTTTCACGAGATTTAATATATTCACACGTTGCGTATCAACTCTCACGCAACTCTAACATTTCCATGTTCATGTGTTATCATAAATATGTGGTTATTAGACAACAATTCAAACCACTGTCCCAACCTCTAATTAATTAATTCTTTTTACACTTTTGGCCATGCATAAAATCAACATAAAGATAGACTAATATTTTTTTGCACTTTTAGGTATCCATAAATATCCGAATGCAAGGTAAGTTTAGAATGTCTAGGATAGAATGATTCTTGGGTGGGTTGTGAATATCATCAATAAAAAAACATCAAGTTCGTTGCGCGTTGAAAAGTTAAAAAAAATAAAAAATTCAAACATATAATAAATCGCCATGTGCTCACTTTAATTTTTAAACTCCATATGGTGCTTTGTAATGGAGAAAAACTCAATAGGAGCCGTGAACTATCATCGCTTACCCAATTTTGGTCAGAACTATTATGATTTTCAAAAAAGGTGAGATGAAAAAAAAATGAACTGAATTTCTAAAATAAAATTTACCATTACATTCCAAACCTAATATTATTAATAATATTAGGTTTGGAATGTAATGGTAAATTTTATTTTGGAAATTAAGTCTAATTTTTTTTTAATCACACATTTTATGGAAATCATGTTAGTTTTTACCGCAATTGAATAAACGATGATAGTTCAGAGCTGAGTTTTATCCTTATATTTAAGGGTGACTGCTGCCACGGTTCATCCAAAAATCAATCGCCAAAGATTTTTATTAAATAGGGAAGGGAATGTGAGTGAAACTAAATAAAGACTGAATAGGAAGTAATGATCAACACAATTCGAAACAAATCAACATAAATAATGACCAGAAAATCGTGGCCCTACACGCATTCCCTGCTACAAAATCAAACACTTTTTCAAGAGCTTCATTTCCAATCAATCGGTTTTCATCGGAGTCTCCTAATCATGTTGTCACCCAAAAACATGGGTCGTAACACCATCACGGTCATGGGTCTGATGTTTTCCTGTCTGCTCTTCGGCAACGCCAAAGTGTACGTGCAGATCCACAACCGGGGCCAGCAGGACATGTCGGAGCACTGCTGGTCGAGAGACGATGATATGGGGGTGCATTTGCTCGAACCGGGGCAGTACCACGAATTCTCGTTTCGCCCCAACATCTGGGGTTCGACAAAGTTCGTGTGCGCCGTGTCGTTCGGGGGAGACGAGGTTGAGAAGCGCATCATGGCGTACCAGTACACGAGGGATTCGTACACGTGTGTCGATTTGTGCAAGTGGTATCTGTCGGAGACGATTGCGTGCCATGAGAATCCTTTGAGCAAGGCTGAGGATTGTTCGGATTTTTGGTGATTCTCGACCTTTCGGAAACACACATAATAAGCGTGGTATTTGGTCGGCTTGTAATCCCATCATTTAATTTAATTAAGATTTTTTTTATTATTTATTTAAACAAAACATGCTTTTCGATTCTATCCCATGTTTTGCTTTTCATTCTACTCGCTCTAGTCGTTTAAGAGTAGTTATTGCTTAATATTAAATTCAGTAAGATTAAGAAAATATTAATATGTATTAATGCTTAATGTTGTAAGATAATTTATTGATATTGAATATGTATTGAAAATTTAATTAAATAATAAAAGGAAGAACAAAGTGAGTGTTTCTATTGAAAACTGTCATTAAAAGCACATGTTTATTTAAACTAACAGAACTTTTGAACAACGGGTTGATTTTCATTAGGCGATTCAGAAAAATGGTTTATATATCAACAAAAATTCATGTTCGAATTTCCCCAGATCAGATATGTGCGTATATAATATTGTATTAATAAAAAAACAAAAACTTCTTTTCCATATAGCGATTTATAAATAATTAACTTGCTATTTCGGACTACTCATCCCAAACTAGAGTCAGCCAATCCAACAACAACAAGTTACAACTGGCCATGACAATGCAGCAGCATACACAGAATGCTTGGATGTCACAATGACCTTCTCGGCAACAAGATAAGCAGAGTAAAACCCAACACCAAACTGTAAGATAATCATCATGATGCTCACATCTGTCCCAGCAGCCACAGCCTCCATAAACTCTTTGGTATCAGACCTCGCAATTGCACACAGGTAGTCAGGTTGTGTTGTTCATCAAATCTGTTTCAAAATTTAAAGAAACAAATATAATCATAAAAAACACAGCTTGGTATCATCACCGTTTATAACTTGAGAGATCATAAGACGCGAACCGCTTTGATGGCTACTTATCCCATCTGGCAGGCAAGCCAAACCCCAAAGCCGTTTGCGGAACCCTAACACACGCCATCATTATATCTGTCTTGTTCTCCGACGAGCCACACCAATGCTCCACGAAATTCCTCAACACGCGATCTTCGTCTTCTTCTGAGAACCTTATTCCTTTTAAAACTCCCGTGCAACAACAAAAAACAAAAAAACAAAAAAACATACCCTTAGGCTGTGTTTGGTCTAGAGAAAATTTGAGGATAAGGAAAATTTGTAGGAAAAGAGCATGAATTCTTTGTAAAATTTGTTTAATTTAAATAATGTTTTAGTATTTTTTACAAAAAATTTCACTTCAAACTAAACAAGATGAAAATAAAATGAATTTTAAAAATAGTTCATTTTTCTTCATATTTTTCGTTCTCTCTAACTTTCCTCAAACCAAACACAGTCTTAATTTCAAACTTTCGCTCTTGTAAAACACAATTGGCCTCTTTGTGTTAAAAACACAACAGAGAAGGAAAAAGGGTACATACATATATTCGTCCAAGGTTGTCTTGTTATTCAATTAAAAGAATAATTCATCCATATTTGTTCATGTCTTTTTGAATTACACCACTTGTCTTAAGAATAATTGTCATGTTTAGTAATTCAGAATTTGAAAAAACATGTTACAAGAATTTAGTACTAGAATATTGCAATCTACAAAAAAACAGAATCGAAATAAATTGGACATTTTACTTAGTGTAGCCAATGGGTATTGTCAAACGAAAATCACAATCGGGAACTTGTCTAAATATTTAGTAGTTTGGGTGGTCTTCCGCCTTATTTATCATTTTTTTGAGTGTAAGTTGTTTTATGTTTCATAAGTTTTCTCGTAAGTTTGCGAACCTACGATTTAAAATCTCTCTTTAAAGTTCGAGATGAAATTGCTCAATTTGTTCTGCCTACACAAACACGACTTCAGAACTCGATTTGAACTGATTTTTATGTATTTGTAATAGATGGAATTATCATGTTGTGTATGTTCCAATATGTTATAAACAGGGGGATTAGAACTGTTTCGTTTGAGAGCACATTTAAAATAGATTTCAGTTGTAATGTTTTGACCCAAAATGCTGCTGCAGGGGATATATTAAAACAAATGAAACTTTTCGAAAAATCATTATAGACGGTACTATTGGTAAAACATATCATGTTTATAATTTACAAAATTAGTTTTCAGGATTAATTAAAATTAATCACATATATCACTTTTGGGTTACAAGCGCCATCTATAACATAGTTATCACGTCGTTACGGCTGCGTTATTGTGCTGCCAGGACGATTAGTTGATATGGCGGAAGACTGATCGTTCTAACTCGATAAGTCATTTTATGAATTGGTCCATACGTTGTTACAATTAATAACTTTAAGGCTAAATTTGGATATCTTACTTGTTAAAAATCAATTTACACAGTTTATAAAAACTTTCATGGTCGAATTGCATTATTCTAAACTTAAATTGTATTAGACTAACTTCGATAAGTAGACTAAATTGTATTATTTTAAACTTAAATTTAATAACTAAGATCAATTTACATTATACTTTAAAACTATTGGAATATTTTCCTAATACTATAACAACTTAAATTGAATAAATTAAACATGAAGTCTTCTTTTTCTCCAAAGTAACCCTACTACAGATCGGCCGAACTCACCAGAGATCATCGCCTAGCGCCCCGAGTCCTCGCCATGTCACACGTAGTCGAACCAACTTTGCAGGTTATCAAGGTCTTTAACTCGATCAAGATAGTTTTGAAGGTCCTGATCTGAAGCAGCCCGCCTCTAGGCCCCTAGCGACCTGGTCAAGGTCTCACGACTCAACAACACCTCACCCACGTGTAGGCTCTCCGAGCCATGTCCCTTAGACCTCGCGTCACCCATTGAATGTTCTCCGAATCTTACTTAGGCTCCACACCTCCTTTCTAGGTTCTCCGAACCCTTCTCTAGGCCTAGCGCCAACTTTTGTAGGCTCTCGAGCCATCTTTAGGCCATTGTGTCCCCTTGTGGACTCTCGAGCAACCTTAGACCGCGTGGCATTTCCTTGTAGGCTCTTTGATCCACTTCTAAACCCTTGTGCCCTCCTTTTATAGTCTTGCGATTTTAGGTTCTTCGGGACCCCTATCAATAAAGCAGTACCCTTTGAAAAAAAAAAAACTAAAAAACAAAATGAATGCGGTCGTAAATGTATAGTGTGTAGAGGTCACAACTGGGTCTGGCTGTTTAAGTGAGCAATCAATTTAATTTTGTATACACCTCTGAATGTGTATGCTGTTTCCTTGGCAAAAGAGGTCGATCGCGCAAGCACTAGTTTTGTTAATAAGCAGAAATAATTCAAATTTTGTAAATAAGCTCTGTTAACTTCTTATATGTTGTAATTTTCACAAAAGAGTTCATTTAAAAAAAAAATAAGAGAGTTGGTATAGGAACCAAATACTTAATTTTTATTTGATTCAGAAAAATTTAAGAGAAGAAAAATTTGAGGAGAAATTCATTTTTAGGATACATAGATTAGGTGGAGTGAAAAAGTGGATCGAAAATTAATTATGATAAAAGTTAAGTTCACGTCCATTTATAGAACATGTTAATACTTTTATTAGGATAAAGATTTCAATGAGTCATTTTATACAATCAAATCAAAATTACGCAATTTTTGATTTTTAATTTGCAAATCACCAGCCACCTGCTATCGTACAAATTTAGTATAATTAAAATCAAAACCACTATATTTTACCTTGAAACCACCCTATTTTGCACAATAAATATTCTGTTTGGATGGCTGTAAATTTACTTAGCATCATAAGATTTAATATTTTCATATATTTTAAAAAATTTATCCAAATAAAACAAAATAAAATAAAATATTCATTTTCCTTTCTATCCAACTATCTTCAAAGCAAACAAAACTTAAAGACCTGTTATCTAAACTTGAGAAAAGTTCTAACCCAGAGCATCTCAGCTGAAAAACAAAAAGGGCAAGAAAAAGCAAAAAGAATTGAAATCCATGCAATTCCTATTAAAAACACGTGTCACAAAATCATCGATCGGAAAAGGCAAAGCTTCCAGATAGAGAGCCACGCGCACACCAATTAAAGAGACAGAGGGAGCTGGAGCATCCTCGTACCAGTTATTGATTTCATTCACTCTCCCCCGCAATCGAAATCGACACTCAAACCCAACCCATCTCCACAATCACATTCATCCATCATCACCACCACGTCGTCACTTTCCTTCTCCATCGAAACACACACATTCTCTGGGAAAGCAATATATCGCCCAGCCATTCTTGGCGTGTCAGCAATCAACTACTCATCATCATCTCAAACAAACCCGAACAAAATACCGTTGAACTCGATTGACCTTAAACGCCCCCCCAACTAAACAATCCGTGTCCGACACGCTCTCGTGCCCCACAAGCCATTAACAGAATAATTCTCTCCTTTATTCTTCTTTCCTTTTACGTTTGTGTATATATATATCCATCGCTGCTCTCTGCTGCTGCCCTTTAGTTTCTCAATCTCTGCCATCTATTCTCTCCTTCACAAAATCTATAAACAAAACCCATTACCATACAGTTCAGGCTTTCTCGAACGATTGAGAGAATGAAACTCTTATGGCCTAAGAAGCTTTCTTCTCCGGCGACCGGTTAGTCATTTCTGACCTGGGTTTCTGTCTGGTCCTTTGAATTTTCATACCTGGAATTGTAGGCTTTCATATTGGTTTTGGTTGTTTGATGAAATTTCTCTGTAGAATATATATATTGTCAGATTTCGTTAAATTATGTTTGTTTTTTTTACTGTTTATTAGTCGAATTTTTCAACATGTGTTCTGTATGGATTATTTTTTGATGTTTTGAAGAGTGCCCATGATTATGATTTGTTGCTTGATGGACAAAGTTTCGATTTTTTTTTTTCAATCTCAGATGGGGAGCCATCCAGTGGCTTGTGTCGCAAGTTTAGTTTAAATGAGGAGTACAAGGAAGCATTCAGAACCAAGTCTTACATAGACATGTGCACCAAAGTTCAAGGACAGCTAAGCAAATTAAATGCTAATAATGACAAGTTCACGTCACCTTCGGCCTCGTCCTCGTCCTCGTTGGTTCCCACATCCTCCTATCTCTACATGCATTTTTCCGACTATTTGCTGGAGCCTCAGCCAGAGATGCTGGCCAAAATCGGATCGAGTAACCACGTGAACCATCTTCTAATCGACTACTTCAAGGCCAGCTCTGAAGCTTGCGATCTATGCGAGTCGCTCCTCCGGAGTATACATCAAACACGAGCCAATTACAGGGTTATCAAGAAGGTCATCAAGCTGAACAAGAGATTGACCGATTGTAGAGATGGGTGTGCCGAAGATGATAGCAAGTGTGCTCCGATTTTACGAGAGCTCGGGAGGTTCGTACTGCTTAAGAATCCGCTCTCGCTCATCAACAACTGCCAATACCAGAATATTCATAAGAGCCACAAGGTCTTGCTGAGCAGATTGACGTGCGCCCGCAAAAAGATTAACAAGAGAGCCAAGCTGACGAAATGCTGCAAGAAGGTTGGCCGATACTGTCTGGTGATCGGGTACAGTGCACTCACGGTTGCGCTGCTTGCGGTCCTGGTGCATAGCATGGTTGGACTCGTGGCAGCTCCGGGGCTGTTCATCTTCGCTTTGAGCTTGTTTAAGAAGAAGGTGAAGCATCATAACATACGGACATCTGTGGACCAGAATTCGGTGAAGAGGCTAGATGGGCAGCTGGATGTGGCGGCAAAAGGACTCTACATCTTGATGAATGATTTGGACACGATGAGCAGATTGGTGAGAAGGCTGCATGATGAGGTGGAGCATGGGAAATCCATCGCCAGCGTCTGCGTCAGGAATGGGAAAAGGGAGGTGATGGATGAGGTTGTGAAGGAGTTTCATGCGCATAATCGCGTCTTCATGGAGCAGCTGGAGGAGCTTGAGGAGCGCATCTACTTGTGTTTCGTGACCATCAACAGGTCACGGAGGCTGGTTATGCAAGAGATACTGACTCCACCAGTGAAAGCGTAGAAGAGTTATACACAGGTTCTTCGAAAGGATGATACCCAGATTTGATCTAAACTTTTGGGTGTGCAGAAAACTCAGATCAGTTTTGGTATTATCAAGCTAGGAACTTTGCAGAAATCATTGACTGGGGGCATGATGTTCTCTGGGTATGTACAGACCTGAGATTGGATGGCTTCAGATATTCTTTCTATCCTTTGTCTGTAAATCTTTCATTCATATTAATTATTATCAATGTGGAAATTCCAGCACCAGCTGCTGCTGCTGCTGCTTGTTTTGTATATCCAACATCTGATCATCTTCAATATATTACTTACGCGAGAGTCACAAGTATAAATGTGGCAAAGCTTAATGAAATAAACAATGAAATTAATGAATGCTTGCTCAAGTCTAATAATAAATAGAGTCTCCAGCCTACACTGAGTCTGAATGTAGTTCAAAACCTCTATGTTGTAAAGAACAGGGCTACTTCCTACTCCAATCCACACAACTGTGCACAGCAATAACACTGACATAGGACTGAAATTAGGTAAAGTCGGACACATAATGAAAAGATAAAACGAGGAGCAGGCATCCAACGGAAGTGAAGCTCGGAAATGTCTTTTCATGCAAGAAACTTATGCATCTGTAGCTTCCGCGTTTTGGTTAGGACCATTTGATCTGCCACCGCGACCCCTTCCACGACCACGACCTGTAAAACATCCAACATGCATATTAGCATAACGCAATGCTACGCCATAAATAGGGGGAAAATGCAATACAAGTAAAGACCAATGAGAACTCACCCCAATAAAAGAAGCTATGCATTCACAAGAAATCTAAAATAAATTCAGGATTTACCACGAGGTGGTGCCTCCTGATGATAGCCATCAAAATCTTGATGGGCATCAGTTTGAGGACCATAATATGCGCCTCTTCCACGGCCTCTGCCTCGTCCTCTACCCCGGGCATAGCCCCTATCATAACCTCTTTCATCCCAAACTCCATCCTCATGCTCGACATAACCATTTCCTGAGAAAAGCAGTTTGGAATTAATTGTTTATCAGAAGTGGAACATTGCCAGAGTTGTGAGGAATCAGTAAAATCACAGTGAATTGCCTTCGCACTAGATATTACAATCTAATTGGTATCTGGAGAAAGGGACAATGACTACGCTCAAGATATGATGAGTGAAATCCCATTTGCATATTGAACTTGTTGAACAACATACCAAACTGGCACTTTTATATTACCTTGATGTGTTAAGAGGAAGAAAATCATATATAGAACTTCCACAAGATACGCAAAAAACAAAATTACACAACTCAGGCCATCTCCATTTAAAGTTTACAAATAACAAACCTCTTGATCGTCCTCTCCCTCTACCACCTCTGCCCCTTCCTCTACCTCTTGGTGAGCCATCTGCACATAGGAACACATAATGATGTTATATGTTGTCAGAAACAACATACAAGCATGCACAAGCTCTACATGTGATCCGTTCCACACATATCGTACAACAATGGCAATTACAAGAGAAAGAATTAGTACTCCCGATGAGCAAGCAGTTAAATCAACACTTAAGTTAATAGAATGACCTTTTTACTATATTATTAAATTATTTCAAATTTCATGGAACTAGACAATTGTGCCACTAATCCAATAATGGCATAATGTCATATAAACAAAATTACGCTCAGATTCCTACACTACTGCGAATCTCTATCAAATTCAACAAATGCAAGGGACTGATAACACTGTATTGGTTACGGCTTAGGGGCTAACTAAACAAACTGTGCACAAACATGCACCAAAGCTTGAATGATAAAATTTTAACCAGGTATAGCAAACCCACCTTCATATTCATACTCTATTGCAGCTTTCACCTGGTCCGCTGGCAAGGGGGGCTGATACCTGAAAGTGGAAATAGGCTCCTTGAGTTTCCAACAACTGTAAATCCTCACATTGCTGTGTCTTTCAATGAGAATAATTAATTAAATAATAATAACTTTTTCAAGAAATCTTTCATGCTATTTATCAAACATTTTATGTCGAAGCATTCAGAACATCACAACTATTTTCCATACGAAAACGGTTATGAGTGACCGGGGTCTTGTCATTGAAAAACTCTCTAAGAACTGTCATAGTATACATTCAAGAGTCAAAGAAGGACAACTAGTCAACATATGATCACAATCCAAAAGATCTCTTAAAGTACAGATCAAAGAAAACAACATTACAGAGTTTAAATAAAGCAGAAGTTTCTGATATAATTACAAAATCATGAACATGTTTTAAAAAGACCAAATACCTCCATACAATACCAGAATAGAGATTCATAGCTTTGTCTAATACACACTGTATAAAAATGTCTCACATAATCAAATAATAGTAATATACATTGATAATATCTAACTACCCACCCGATTGATGATTTATCTAGCTCCTTTTTCGACAGAGTTATCGTGATCATTGACACGTGCCTTGTAGTTTCCAAGCTTCATGAAAGGATAACAAAAAAGTCAATATACAAATAATACCAAAAAATAAGAGTTCAATTATACTCATTCGGATGCAATAAACCATGATTTTCTTACGGAAGGAGGCCTTCTTCCAGAGGTTCCCATGTGTACGTGATGTCTGTGGACCCAACTGAAGTATTCTGATGCAGACCAACTATCCGTCTCTGCAGGACATCAACAAAATCTATCTTGGTCCCATTTTAGATGAATTAAAAATTTTGCTGTCACATATGTTATGTCAATAGGAGGATTTAGACCTTTATCAACTCCACAATCGTTACAGTCTTGTTGATGGCTCTCCCCATTGCCTTAAACACAATATCATCAGAACCTTTTTCCTTCAACATAAAAGAAAATAAAGGCTGTGAATTATGTGATGATTTCAAGTGCTAGCATTTATAACTAATGGAGAAACTAGAAATGCTTCTTAAATAGAGAATTCAAGCCAAAATGAAATGAAACGCCGTCAGAACATTTTAACAGTTACAGAAAGACTCACGAAGAGGCATAGGACAAATTTCCACATTAATAACATAGCTAAAACAACAGATATCTAACATTCTACACAATGCACAGAGCTTCCAAGTACAGAAGCTTCTAATCACCAGAAACGGTACTGAAAAAAGCCATCCTTTTCACACAGAGCCTAAAATTGTAATCAAGTTTCAGACCAAATTAACAAATACGAACACGGACCTCAACTATGTTTACCAAAATACGAACACACATCAAGAAATGGCACTGATCTGAAATCCTATAGATCACCTCCCTCCAAGCATACAACCACAACACATCAAAACATGAATAACCAGATCAGTGACCTCCCATAACCACAACCCGAGCAATATGATTAATACGTAAGAAAATGACCGCCTTCCTACAAATTCCCAATCGAATGGCAGCGCACCTGAAGCAAACTCATGGCATAGGTAATGTAGCTGCGCATCCTTCCCTGGCTAGTAATCCGAATCTCATTCTCAGCTATCGACGACTCTGCTCTCGGCTTCTCAATCCTCTGGTACCGATCCATCTGCAAATGAAGAAAAAATAATAAAAATTCACAATTAATTCCCAAGTTAATCTAACAACCGATGAAAAATCCACCAAATTTTACAGACGAAGTTGGAGACCGTACAGATTTATTTTCTGTCCGGAGCTCCAACAGATAGTTCTGCCCTCTTCTTCGGCTTCGTTTTTCTTTAACGCCCTAAAATCTGCGGATAGGTACTCTCTTCGCATTTATACTTCCTCTCCTACGATCCGCTATACTCTCCGGCATTCCTTATTGGGCTGCTGATTGGGCCTGCTCTTCTGCTTCCTGTCAGGCCCAATGGTTCAGGCCCGATTACTCCATCTCGCGCTGAAGCGCTAGCGACCGTTGGCGAGGAGCCAACCGATGGCGGCGCGGCGGCGAGCTGTCTTCGCGCTTCGGCCTTGTAATTTTTTCACGTTGGAGGAAGCCAGACCGGCTCATGCGCGGATTATTGTATCTGATTTGCACGGTGACAGTCGTCTGGTTACCAAGCTGCTGTCTATATACGCGAGCAGCTCCAAGTTTGAGGAATGCGGTCTTGTCTTGGACTCGGTGGCGGCGCCGACTTTGTTTTCGTTCTCGGCGTTGATTCACGCATCTTCGAAGCTGCGGTGTTTTGATTGGGTGTTGAGGTTCTTTTCGCGGATGCTGGATAGTGGGATTGTGCCGGACGCTCATGTTTTGCCCAGCGTGGTGAAGGCCTGCGCTGGGATTTCGAGCTCCGGGTTGGGTAAGCAGGTTCATGGGTTTGCGGTGGCATCCGGGTCGTGGTGGGATACGTTTGTTCAGTCGTCGTTGGTGCATTTGTATATTAATTATGGTGAGATGGGGAATGCACGCAAGGTGCTTGGTTTAATGTCTGAACCGGATGTGGTCAGTTGGAGCGCTTTGGCTGGAGGTTATGCTCGCAACGGATGTGCTGATGAGGTGGAAAAGGTTATGGAAGAGATGCAAAAGTCAGGTGTGCAGCCGAATTTGGTGACGTGGAATGGCATAGTTGCAGGATTTAATCAGTACGGGTTGTACCCAGAAGCAATGATTATGCTGCAGAGGATGCATTCTGTTGGATTTAGGCCGGATGGCTCGAGTATTTGCAGTGTTCTCCCAGCCATTGGCAGTTTGGAGAAATTGGAAATGGGAAGGCAAGTTCACAGTTATGTCACTAAAGAAGCACTGGGCTGTGATCCATGTGTCATCAGTGCGCTCATTGATATGTACGGAAAATGTGCATGCTCTTTAGATATGTCAAAAGTGTTTGACGAAATGGATCAGACTGATGTGGGAGTTTGCAATGCATATGTCGCAGGTCTAGCCCGAAATGGTCTTGCCGAAGATGCACTGACAATATTCCAGAAAATGAAGGAGGAGAAAGTGGAATTAAATGTCATATCTTGGACATCGATGATTGCATGTTGCTCCCAGAATGGAAAAGATGTCGAGGCTCTGGACCTTGTAAGAGAAATGCAGAATCATGGTGTGGCACCGAATGCTGTGACGATCCCTTGCATGCTACCAGCTTGTGGTAACATTGCAGCCCTGATGCATGGAAAGGCAGCACATTGCTTTTCCCTGAGGAGGGGAATAACAAACGACGTCTATGTGGGCAGTGCACTTATCGATATGTATGCAAAATGTGGAAAGATCAAAGATTCCCGGCTTTGTTTTGATGGGTTGCCCCAAAAGAACTTGGTGTCATGGAATGCAATATTGGGTGGATATGCGATGCATGGTAAGTGTAAAGAAGCACTAGAAATCTTCAATTCGATGCAGAAGAACAGACAGAAACCTGACCACATCAGCTTTACTTGCATTTTATCTGCATGTAGTCAGAATGGCCTAACAAAGGAAGGGTGGGACTATTTTAATAGCATGATTGGGGAGCATGGTATAGAAGCGAGAATGGAGCACTATGCCTGCATGGTGTCGCTTTTAGGCCGTGTGGGAAAGCTTCAAGAGGCCTATTCATTGATTCAGAGAATGCCGTACAAACCAGATGGATGTATATGGGGAGCACTGCTCAGTTCTAGTAGAACTTACAACAATCTCAATCTAGGTGAAATTGCTGCAAATGAATTATTTGAGTTGGAGCCAAACAATCCTGGAAACTATGTTCTTTTGTCTAATATATATGCCTCTAAGGGCTTGTGGAATGAGGTCAACAAAGTGAGGAATACAATGGCTAGTTTGGGTTTGAGGAAGAATCCTGGTTGCAGTTGGATCGAGATTAAGAACACGGTGCACATGCTGCTTGCTGGCGACACATCGCATCCACAAATGTCTGAAATCATTAAGAAGCTAAATGATTTGGGAATGGAAATGAAGAAAGCAGGATATCTTCCTATTACCAAGTTTGTGTTGCAAGATGTTGAGGAGCAGGATAAGGAGCAAATGTTATGCGGGCACAGTGAGAAACTGGCAGTTGTTTTTGGACTTCTCAATACTACCCAGGGATCAGCTTTACGTGTGATAAAGAATCTGAGAATATGCGGTGACTGCCATATGTTCATGAAATTTATCTCAAAATATGAAGGGAGAGAAATTTTTGTGAGAGACACAAACCGCTTTCACCATTTTGAAAATGGAGCATGCTCTTGTGAAGATCATTGGTGACCGACGCCTGCACTGAAATTGGAGGAGCCACTCGACTCTCTCCTACCACATTCGTGAGGTGAATTGATCGACACTTTCATGTTCAGGTGCAGGAGCTGAAAAATTCAGCCGCAGCGCTGCAAAAGGCGAACTAATGTTCTACTGCATCAATGGGCAGGTATTCTGTTTCTTCACTCATTCAGCTGGTGCAGTATGGTGATGGTCATGTGCTGAAATGTTCATTACTTCAACAATTTGCCGCAATTTATTGTAGGGAAAATTCCATCCCTCTGAGCATATTGATGAACTCATTGGCTGCCGGCTGCTAGAATCATACTTTGGCCGTAGTCGACTTCCCTGATTGGTTCAGCCATCGGACAGATCTCCCTGCTGCACATTCCTGTGATGATTTTGAACCCATTGAAGAAGCAACCAGGTTAGATTGTTGCTACATGCTTATCTCCAACTGCTGAATATGCACACGCAGTTCACTTCTATTTCTCTTCAGAACGGGAAAAGTTATTTTGGAAAAAATCAGAGCACTGAAAATATGCTTTTTATGAGAAAGTGAATTTTTTTTTATTACAGGGAATGTGAATATGTTATGCAGCTCACCCTTTGTGTTCTTCTGGACTGAAAAAAATCATTTTCAGCAAAAAATTTAATAAATTGCAATATTATTCATAGTTTTCCAATCATTGTGAAAAAATATAGATAAAAAATACATACTATCTCTGTCATTTTTTATTTTTCATTTAATTACAATTATTTTTCTATTTTTATTTATCACTTATCAATTACAATACATATTTAATAACTACATGTACTTTAAAAAATTAAACATTAATTAAATCATATCACATTTTGCATTAATTTTAAAAGGAATACATCAAATATCAGTATATAAAATTTGTTCGACAAATACAATTAAAAATAAGACAAAAAAAGGAAAATAATTTTTCAAAATAAATTTATTGAAAAAAAAGGAAAAACACTAAAGTATCTTGAACCATCACTACTTATTCAATTACTTACTGAACTGCCCAAATTGTCAAAAAGGATGCCAGTGCGGTAAAAAAAAAGAACTAATTTAATTTTTTTTAATGTTTATTGGTTTGATTTATTAAATACAGTTGATTTTATTTGTTGACAAGTATGAGTGAATGATCATGAAAATACGTCGTTTTGTTAAGTGAACCAACAAATATTATTTTATTTGATGAACAAACGACGTAGTTTTCATACAAATATGTATGTATTATAATACAATTATAATTTTTATTTTAAATACTTAGTCCAAAATTTTTACTTACACTCGTTTTGAATATTCAGATTGGATTGTAATTAAAAAAATAACGATAATTCAAAACTCTTTTCCAAATTTTTTTCTAAAAAAAATATATATACACATATTTGGATCATGTACTCCGCAAGGCTTCTTGTATGCCTGATTTAATTATTTATGGAAATCAGCTCAAAGCTAGCAGTAGCATGAAGTACCAAAGAATATCCTGCTGTTTTCTTAGGCTTGATTTAGGAAAAACATAAACTATAAAGAATATAAAATATGGAAAAAGGGAATATGCTTGTCATTATAGGGGTACAATTATCATTTAAAATATATAATAATTACAAATATTTATTAATCAGTACGAAATTATTAAAATAATAATTTATTATATTTTCGAATCTCCAGTACACCCTTTGATTTCACCTTTCATGAATTTAAAATTATGAATAATATGGTCATTTTAACCGCACATGCAGAGAATTTTTATACACTGACAAGCACCCATAAAATATAAATGAAAATGAAAATTTTTTGAAAATCATTTTACTTGTTTTTGTTAGTTACATAGTTCATCAGAGAAAGTAATAAAAAATTTGATACGAATAAAAATTTTCATATATTTTTGGTCTTATATTGTTTTTCAATATTTTTTATTTAACCAAATAAAGATTTTGACTAAATTTCCATTTTACCTTCCTTTTCATAAAATTTTCTCAAACCAAATTAAATATTCAGGAAAGTTTTAATCAAAGAAACAAAAGACAAAAAATAAAAAAAGAAGAATGTGTTGATTTAGAAAAAAATTATGAGAAAAAAATAATTATAAATTTATATTTGCTGTCATTTTCTTTTCGCACTTAATTTCCATGAAAGAGAAGGTTAGAGACGGAGGGTTGCAGCACAAGTTACTACAGCAGTGCGCAGACAAGCACGTAAAGATCTCTCTGGATTCCACTCCTCAATACGGAGTAGTAGTAAATATCATCACCAGCCCCCAAACACTTTCCACTCACCAATTCAATCAAACCCTCTCTCCTCTCTATAAGAGGCTCCCAAACCCACCTCCCCCACACCGCAGCCAAGCTCCGCTCCCTTCTCCTCCCCCAAAATATCTAACACAAAACCCTCTTCCGCTCCTCGACGACCATGGCTTACATAACTCACCCCCACTACAACCCCATCCTCATGCACCAGCAACCCCCCTAGATTCATTCTTTCACTGATTGATTGATTGATTGATCGATCGATTGATCGGTCGATTTAATCACTCTCTCCCTCTCCCAGCCCCAAAGTTGCAATCTTTCCACCACCATAGCCAACCCCCATTTGATTTAATTAAAGCCAGTCAATCATCATGATGCTGTCAGTGATCCTGGCCCTCTTCCTCCCCTGCGTCGGCATGAGCGCCGTCTTCCTGATCTACCTCTTCGTCCTCTGGTACGTCGCCCGCCGCGAGATCAACGCGCTCGCCCGCTCCGTCAAGCCCCAGACGAAACTCGGCCTGTCGGAGTCCGATCTGAAGAAGCTGCCGACTGTGACCGGGAAAGACCTGGTCCTCGGGACCGACTGCGCGGTCTGCCTGGACGAGATCCGCGACGAGGACGCGGCCACCATGGTGCCCGGATGCAACCACGGCTTCCATAAGGAGTGCGCCGAAATGTGGCTGATGCGGAGTGGCGAGTGCCCGCTCTGTCGGGCCAAGATCCAGCCTCCTCCCCAGGATCTGGCTTCTTCTTCGGAGAATTCTCCCGTTTGAATCATATGATGTTTGGAATTTGATGATGAAGAATTTTGAAACTATGATGTTTGCTGTTGCGGAATTTTAGATTATATTAATTCGATCATTGGTTTTACGTGAATATTCTCAACATTTGCAGCACGAGCAGAAATCTTATTAATTTTTTTCTTTCTCAGCATCTTCCCATTCACCAAATTTTTCTCTGTTTGTAAGGCATATTGAATTTCTATAAATATTTTAAATATCAATTACTTTATTTTACAAATATCGAAAAACTCCTTTTAAACTAGCATCAGTACATTGTAATTTTGCTTCTTATACGAATTAAAAAAATTAAATATCAATCATAGTATTAAACCTAGTAATGACATAGTATTAATCATTTTGTATAAATCTGGTAACACATAGAGTATCATTTTTTGTAATTTTTTCTATTTTTAATTCATTCAGCTTTTCCTTAAACAGGAAGGAGTCTTCCAAGTTTCAGTCATTATTATTTTAAAATATAAGCAAATTAAATGAAATCGGAAACTGGAATATTCATTTATAAACTTTCAGAAAAATTTGAGTGAACACAATTGACTTCATATTTATCGCATTAAAAAATTAAAATAATTTTAAAATAAATAGTGAATCATCTTGTGTGATTGCATCCGTTCAAAAATTGAACCTCAAAAAATGTGTGGGCGCGGGATTATAAGTTAATTAAGTAATTAGATGAAGAAATAGTAAGATTATGGTTTGGTTAATGAGCAAGTATCGAGTGGTTTAATTTGCATAGAATGCTTGATTGTGGTAGTAGCGTAGAGCACAAGTCATGTGCATATTGTGTGGTTGGAAGAGGCGGAAGCTTCTACGATTAACAAGTCCAGATTTTTCCATGAACCATTTTAAACCACTTCTTCGATGTTGCATTAATTTCTCCCATTACGTCTTGACAGCTGCGTATTTCTGTATTCTGCATAAACCCACGTTTCCGGAAATATACAGAACTTTCTGTATTGTCTTTATTATTATGATATCATTTTTATGTTGTTAAGTTTATAGTAGTTCCAAAAAGTATTTTAAAATTCAAAAAAAATGAGTAAAAACAACAAATAAATTATTTTAAAAGAAATCTGCAAACAAATCAAAATAGGGAAAAGAGACTCTGTTTAGCAGAGTAGGAAATTTATCTACATTAGCGGCTCAAAAATAATAATATCCTCAGCAGTGCTCCCCCGTCCTCTAATAGATGTCATTTAAGGTTAATTTGAGTAGATTAAGATAAAGTAAATGTTAGGGGTTGAACAAATTTAATGAGTGGATGATTGTTATTTTTTTTAAAAAAATCCGTGCAAAAAGTAAAATTGGTAGACTGTTGGTGATGAATGATTTTTTTATTGATCATGATAAAGAAATGATTAATGTTTGACATCTTAAAGTAGTTGTTGATGTTAAATATGCATTGAAAATTATTAAGTGGCAAGTAAAAGTGGACAACAAAATTCGATTAAGTGACATGTAAAAAGGGCAATGGGAGTAAGTTTTAGTGTTTTTTTATACGAATGGATAATTTAGTAATTTATATATGAAAGATAGTAAAACATGATAATAGGTGAAGAAATTTTTTTTTTATGTTAATAACTGAAATGCTCATGTATATTAAAAATACTAAAGCTAAATACACTAAGGTATCACTCGTTAATGTTTGTCAAGCAGAGTCCCTTACATAAACAAAAGTTAAAATTAGAAAAAAATTAACTGTTTTTTTTCAAGTTATGCGCATTTGATGTTTCAAAATTAGTAAAATATTCAAGAAATGAAATGAATGGGAACATTTAATATATCAATTTATTCATCATTATGTTCATAGGTTAAATTTTCACATTCGTCATTTGAATAATTTAATTAATTTGATATCCATATTTAAAAAAATAAAAAAATTAATAAAAAAATTAAAAAATTTATTTAATTTTACCATTATGAATTTACAATTTACTAAAATCTGGTAATGTTAATCAATTATTCTTTTTCATATCTAATATTCAGATAAGTATCCAGCAAGAAAAATACATAATTCATCACAATGTTATACTCACAAAAAAATCAATGTTTACAACTATGGTCTGTATGCATGTTGCATCATTTACATGTCTTTTCAATTATTAGTGAATCTTGTTTTACAACTGTTGTTTTTTGAAATAAAATTACATTTGAAATCGAGATTTTCTCATGGGGGTATAAATTTGAAAATGTGAGAAGAAAAAATTTAAATTTAATAGAAATTATGAATATGATTTTTAATTATGGTTAGAGTTATTTTGGGCTAAATAGGGTGGGCAATACTACCCGATCCCACCAGTAGATCCGTCAATGAAGTGAGGAACCTAATCCCAAGCAGTCATACAATTTACTTTAAAGATGGTTTTAATAAATTAATAATAAAATTAATTAAACAAAAACCATTCAATTTTGTTGAAAATCACTATTCTTTTTATTAAAACCACCCCGTTTTCTGATTGTTGTCAACTAGTTTAGCATTACCGGATCAAAATCCATGAAGTGATATCACAAAAATATGGATACAAATACGCTCAAATTGTGTGAGACATGGTCCGCAAATAGTCAGAATCAATTATCAAGAAGACGAACATTTGATTCTTAATCACAAATAATTAAAAAAAATACATAAATTAGGATGTACTCCCTCCGTCCTCTTATACATACATGTCGTTTAACATAAATTTGAGTAAATTAAGGTGAAGTTAATGCTAATGGTTGAACAAATTTAATGAGTAGGTGGTTGATGTTTTTTTTAAATTTTCGTGCAAAAAGTAAAATTGGTAGACTATTACTGGTTATGAATAATTTTTATATTGATTATGATAAAGAAGTGATTAATGTTTGATATTTTAAATAGTTGTTGATATTAATACACATTGAAAATTATTAAATGATAAATAAAAAAAATAAAAAAATTTGATTAAGTGACATGTAAAAATAGACAGAGAATAATAATCAAACGGAAGTTGCCGGGTGGCACAGACATTACGGCTGTACTAGTCATGAGTACTAGGCAGATGTAGTAAATGTGAAAGAGCTTGATTGGTGTGCGTTTAAGAAGGAAGTTGAGTACAACTGTCAGTGTACCAGCCAGCTGCTGCGTAGTGTGTTCAATTAATGCAGTGGCGACACGTGTCATAGACACATACGACGTTGGAGTGTCGATTCGATGCTTTCCTTCCTTTGCAAATCCTTCCTGCCCAAAAGTCATTCAACCCCTCCTGTCGGGAAAGCTGCGTCTGCAGGAATCGATTCTGCTCCGTGTTGACATTTTCTTTATGGAGTTTTGGGGCCCGGTTCGAAAAAGCTAGCTAGCAAGCGAATACAGTAGCAGCAAATGAGATGGCTTTGTTCCCAGATGCTGTGTTTTGCTTTGCTTTAATTTGAAAATTCCGGGGAAAGCGTCCAATGACCTGGACAAGAGAAACTCTCTATTATATTATGTACGGCGGTTGAATTCGTATGGATTTCAGGTGATGCTTTACTTCCTCTTATGGTGAAGGACATTCCACGAGAAAGTATTGTTCAGTGAAAATCGATTCATCGAATCAATATAACTTAACTAAATTAATTCGGTTCGGTTAAAAAATAAATAAAATTTGGTTAATTCGGTTTGATTAATGGAAGATAAATTTTTGAGTTCGGTTAATTCGGCAAAATAATAAAATTATTAAATAAAAAATACTTTTTTTGCATATAAATATATTGAATTTTATAAAATATATATATATTGTTCGGTTAATTTTGGTTAATTGGGTATTTAACCGATAACCGAATTAACCGAATTATTGGTTAACTATATAATTCGATTCGGTTATCGATCAGTACTTTTAAAATTCGGTTAATTCAATTTGATTAACCGAACAGCAATTCGATTCGGTTAACCGACCAATACTCTTTCCTAGACATTCCTAGTAGCTCGGCTCCACGCCTGCTGGGGTAGTATCACATTCATGCATACTCCATCCGTCCTCTAATACATATCGTTTACGGTTAATTTGAGTAGATTAAGGTGATGTTAATGCTAGCGGTTGAACAAATTTAATAGGTAGGTGGTTAACAATTTTTTGAAAAAGTTCGTGCAAAAAGTAAAATTGGTAGATGATTATTGGTGAAGAATGTATTCTTTATTGATTATGATAATGAAGTGATTAATGTTTGACATTTTAAGGTAGTTGTTGATATTAAATAGGCATTGAAAATTGGTAAGTGACAAGTAAAAGTGGACAAAAAAATTCGGTTAAGTGACATGTAAAAAATGACAGAGGGAGTATTGCCTAAAATAATCAATCTATCCTTCCAGGATCCACAAAGGCAAGAGAGAAATTGCTGGACAAATAATTGTCGAATCTTGTGATACAATCAGACAAGGGTATAACTCAATTGTTACCGATATTAATTGATATACAAACCGTATTATCGACCGAGTTGATTTGCTTTGAAAGAATTTTCACATTCTATCGCGCATGAGATCCTGTTAGATTCTTTCAATGATAATAAGATTCAATATTTTCTACTAGCACTAGTAGCAGAGACTTGTGAAATATTTCTTTAGATAGTTGAAAATTGGCACAATAAAAACACATAAAAACCAAAAAGAGAGTCGGATTTTTATTTATTTCCCTTCCTTCACATTATTTTTAAGGAGTCGGTTTCTTCTTCTAATATATTAGAAGAAATATGTGCATTGTAGACATGAACTGTCTTACATTTCAAAACTTGACCTTATCTCATGCTGACTTTATCAGCAAGTGACACCATCAATCGTCTCCTCCTTTAGACGGAATCGAAAAATAATGAAAAAGATGAAACCGAAATAGCTTGAGTTTCTGATCATGTACTTTTCTTATGAACACAGATTCATGAACCAGATACATTAAATAAAAGAGAATTGACGAAGTTCACTTATATTTAAAATAATTTTGATGAATATTTTGACATTAATTTTTTCATATCTTTTACCTACAAAATTGTTATTGGATATGTTTATTTCAACATTCCAACTATTGGAATCAAATTAAACAATTGAAATTTAATTAATAGAGCCGAAATCCAATTGAAATAACTATGACTTTTGAAATGCGTCAAGAGCCAAACCAACTCACCTAAATCTCTTTTAGAAATTCATACTTAAGCAGTTACTAATTATTTTCTTTTTGGGAATTCCATAAATGCTCTAATTAAATTAACATTTTCACTTATTCGACCCTTTTCCTTACGAAGTTTTCAAAATATCCCATCAACATCAAAAGGACAAATCATGCGTGCCAACTAGTGAATGCATTCACATGATTCGTCGGAAGAAAACTAACACCATATTTGTTACTATACACATCAAAAAGGACAAATTATGGGTGTCGACTAGTTGATCAGTTGAGAATCTCCCTAAATTGAGAATTGTTGTAGACAAATGTGGACCAATCATTATTTACACAAAATAACAATGTATTATATATATAGTTTTCTTTTTTGAGTTTATTTATTATTCTTTATTAATTATATGAGATTCTTTTTTTTATTTATTATGAAATAGATTTACTTGTCATTTTGAGATTTCATTTTGTATTTAATTTACCTGATTTTTGTTACTATACACATCAAAAGGACAAAATCATGGGTGCCAACTAGTGGATCAGTTGAGAACCTCCTTAAATTGAGAACCTCCTTAAATTGAGAACCGTTGTGAACAAACGTGGACCAATCATTATTTACATGAAACAACAATGTATTAATTATATGGTTTTTTTTTGAGTTTATTTATTATTTTTTATTAATTATATGAGATTCATTTTTTATTTATTATGAAACAGATTTACTTGTCATTTTGAGATTTCATTTTGTATTTAATCTACCGATTTTTTTTATCTAGATTTTTTTTCTAATTTACAGATTTTTGAGGAATAAAGATTTCTAATTTACATACATATTTACTTATATGTTAGGGTTGCGTGCACAAATAAATAAATTAAAATTTTTTATCACAAGACTGGATCCGGACCGGATTCACATAAATAATTTTTATAATTATATTGTAATCCGAAGTACCAAACAAAAATATAGATCCGAATTACCTTCAATTTATTCTGAAGCAAGAGATTCATGGATATATTGGAAACTTGATACATTATTGAGAGGAGGGCACACCAATGAAACAGATCAGACCACGAGTTTGGCTGAGGCCACCCAAGTTGAAATCACATTCGGTTCGAATTGTCAAATCTGATTTGAACCCGAATTGAAACCGACCACACATATCATCAATTGTCATATGAGTGGTGTGGCAAACTATTTGTGTCGCCTACTGCTAGCCATACACTACGTGAATAAGGATTTTACATGGTGTTTATAAGTTTTAAATTTTTTAATCTGTTCATATTGAATTGTATCTTTATTGTGACTTAAAAATCAAGATTTTTCATGGTTCAACAATCCAATATAAGTCTATTCTTCTTCTCCTTACTAGTCGATGTGAGATATTTGTCAATTGATAATTCAACAATCTCCCTCTCATTTGGGGAAATGTCACATGCTCCTTCTCGATCAATATTTCACTATACCCCTTCTTAATTGTGTCATGCGTCTTCTTCGTAGGTGCGCCCTATGCGTTTACCCCCTCTTCTCTCGGGATCCAACCTACGGCTCAGTCGCCTTGCGATTCTCTCTGACCTAGCCAGTTCACACTCGCACATTTGCGAGCCGCTCTCGCTGCCCTGTAACGTCTTTCGTACTTGAGGTGCCTTCAATCATGTTTTTGGCCTCCAACACATGTTCACTAGTCCCGGATTGAATCATCGGCTCTGATACCATGTTAAATTTTTGGATCAACTCATATTGAATTGTATTCCCACTGTGACTCAAAAGTCCAAGCTTGTAAGTCATGGTTCAACAATCTAATATAAGTCACGTCTTCTTCTCCTCACTAGCCGATGTGAGACACTTGCCAAGTGATTATTCAGCATAAGTATCTGCCGTAAAAAATCGAAGGTTCAAAACGCCATGTATTTTTCGACTTTATACGGTCTTTTTAAGTCATAAACGTCGTATAAATTGTACACTAAAGGCCGTATACAGTCTTAATTCAACAGATAAACATCATATATAATCTGATAAAAATGGTATAGTTCTGCACTTTCGGCTATACACGACGTTTTTTACCCCTAACATCGTATACGTTTCATACTATATACGACATTTTCATCTTACAAACATCATATATAATCTGATAAAAATGGTATAGTTCTGTACTTTCGGCTATACACGACGTTTTTAATTATAAAACACCTTATGTAATGTAAGCGTCGACCTATCAAATGAGGAATTGAAACGCCGTGTTTAATCTATAATGTGCTAGTGATACAAAGCTTCTACACGAACGTCGCAATGATCATACTGCCACATATTACCCAGACCCAGATCACAAGTATTCAAAACGTGGAGACGTGCTGACTTTACGAACGTGTCTGCAGTCACCAGTGAGCTGTATAAATGCCACCTCGTCGTCTCTCCAATCATGCAGCAGCTAACTTGTGAGCCAAGGAACGAGTTTCATTTGGACGAGCTTGGCTTAGTTAGGTTTGTGTTTGGTGTACGTACCACCTAATGCGACCAACAGTGTGACGTACAACCGGACATTTGCATTCCCATTATTAATGTTCAAAAATCACACACCTAGCTCGTTTTGCTTTCGTTATCTATCATCTTGTGCTTAACAAGTGTGTTAGATGGATTTAGGGGAGTTTAAGGCTGTGTTTGGTTTAGGGTTTTGAATATTCAACACACCATGCATCATGAACTACCTGAATGATTGAACTCCATCGATCATGCCAAAGTTGTCAAACTCATTATGCTCGAGATAACATTTATTACAAACGCCTTTTGTGGAGCACCAATGAAAGTGACACGACTGTGTCAATGATTGTTTTGTATGGAAAGGATTTAGCCAGGGATCCCAATTACCATCTGATTCAAGGTGGTAAAATATCTAACGTTTTGTGTGTGGAAAAAAAATATTAAGTGTCATCTTAAATAAGTTAAATAAGGAATTAGATAAAAATAATACATATTTTTACTTTTGTCTTTTAAGTTTTAGGGGGATTTTTGGATTCTAACTTGTTAGAGTGTTTTAGTTTTAGGATTTTAGAATTTTCATATTTTCAAGATTTTAAAATTTTAGGGGGTTTTAGGGTTCAATCACACTAGGATTTAGGGTTTTTAGATTTTAGGGTTTAGAGTTTTGTTTTTTATGATTTAAAGGTTTTAGGGTATTTAGAATTATGTCTTAAACATCGTAAAATATTAAAACGAAAAAAAGACGAAGTAAAATAATGATAGATGTTATTTTAGTGATTCTTCATATAATTTATATAAGGTGTCAACCTATATCCACTAACCTCTTTCTATATAGGGTTCTGACCTCAAGCTAAAAACAACAACATAACAATGAAACAGTTTTAATCTTAATGATTATTTAATAATACGATATATATTGCAGTTGTTATGTGTCAATTCATGATTGATATCTGATGTCTGATTTTCTACAAACCTACCTTGTATTATGTTGGAGTAAGTTATCTTTGCTGTTTGAGATAATTATATTCTTCAATATAATATTATATTTATTTTACACACAAATTAGACCGTCAGAAATTTAGAATTTTAATAATGAAAATTATCAGAAATCACTCAATTGTTTTTAGATTCTTTATCCAAAGCAGCAAAATCAGTTTATGCCACTGTAAAATCAAATAGTTTAAGTAAAATCAAGTAATTTTAATTAGTAATTACCAATCACGTATTGGTATCCGTTAACTAAATAATAAATTATATTATTAATTAATTTAAAAAATACATGTCGATCATGAAGTGATATTTTAAAATTTGAAAATGTATCATTTATGACAGAGCCACCTTGTTCGGAGTTTGCTCCACTTGATTGAGAGCTGTGAAGTTGGGCTGTTTTTCTTTTGGTTCTCCAATCGGATATTAAAGTGGGCCGGATAATTCATAGGCCCATTTCATGTTCTGCAAACGCCTCGCTTCACGCTCTTCCGCCTTTGCCAGTTTTACACTTTACAGAGTAAGGTGTATTATTAAGAATTAGATTTCGGTGCTATCAAGTAAATTGCAATTATTATTAAGTGATGTAATGTTAATTTATAATTACTAATTTTAATCTAAATGTGTTAAACAAGTACTTTATAATAACTATTTAATTTTTATTATTACACTATTCAAATTCTGAAGTGTATCATTTTGCAGTGGTTGCAATTTAAGGTGGCGAATACCAAATTCAATAATAACATCCTAGCCAGGTTGTCAATATCGAATGTAACCTGTCGGGTTTTTGTCTGCCCAACTAGATTTCACAAACACACAAAAGAAAAAAGACTTTGCCACTTGTTTCCAATGAAATGTCGTATACAACTAATGCAAGTGTAGTCGTAGTTTCAGCATGTTCTTTTAAAGTGGATTTTAGGCCACCAACTCACCAGCTTACATTTTCTCAGATGTTTGTTACTATTAAATAACATTTTCTCAAATGTTGCTTAGTGACCCTATTTCTTTATCAAATAGTAAAAGCCACGTCATTGTTTTAGAGTTTCCTTTAAAATGAAGATGCGTATCCGGCTCTTACAAGTTGTACATTTCCTACTCTACGTCACATGTCCAAATTAAATAAATAGATGATTACAATTTTTTTTGAAAAAATTTGTGAAAAAATTAAAATTGGTAGAGATTACTGATAAGGAACGCATTTTTATTGATTATGATAATGAAATGATTAATAATTGAGATTTTAAGATAGTTGTTGATATTAAATATACATTGTAAATTGTTAAGAGACAAATAAAAATAAATAAAAAAATTCAATTAAGTGACATGTAACACGAAACAAATGTTAAGCCAATTAAAACATCTACTTTAAGTGTTAATGTCACTAATTAAACTCAGATTTAAAATTCTCGTAAATCAAGTCGGCGGTTTTTACAAAAACGGGGCAACATCAAACCTCAGAGTCTATGCGTTCCTCCATCAAATAATATTCAACAGCGCGGCACGCTCTTCAATCAAGGCATCCGCGCCGCCACGTGTCGCATCCTCAGCCTTTGATCTTTTAAAACCAACGCACAAGTCTCCTCCGTCCTCGTTCCCTCTGAAAATTTGCTTCTCATCCCACTCCCCGCTCGCGTCGTTGACTCCCACGAGCATCCTTCACACGACGCGTCTAACCGCCGCAGACAAAGCTCAGCTCCGATTTCCATCCGGTTGCAGTCGACGACATTCTGCTCCGTTTGCTAGTCGGTTCCATTTGAATCTCTCTGAACCGTCAGAGAGTTTTTGAGGCGATTTCAGGCTTTGATTCTGTGTGAAAATGTCGGAAGAAGGCTCTGAGAAACCGATTCTGCTGCACGGGACATTGGACCTCAACGTAATCGGAGCTCGGAGCTTGCCGAACATGGATCTGGTGTCCGAGCGGCTCCGCCGCTGCTTCACCGTATTCAACGCATGCAAAACTCCGAACGAATCCGTAGGAAAGTCTCACCACCGGAGTAAGATCATCACTAGCGATCCTTATGTAACCGTCTGCTTAGGCGGAGCCACCGTTGCTCGGACTCGCGTAATAGCTAACTCGCAGAATCCGGTCTGGAATGAGCACTTCAAAATTCCTTTGGCGCATTACGTCTCGCAGGTGCAGTTCCATGTGAAGGACAATGACGTTTTCGGCGCGGATTTGATCGGGATCGCGTCGGTTCCTGCCGAAGTCCTCAAGTCTGGTGAGTCGGTGAGTGATTGGTTTCCGGTCTTGGGACCCTACGGTAAGCCTCATAAGCCTGATTCAGCCGTTAAGCTTGAGATGAGATTCGTTCCATGCGACAACAATCCACTGTACATGTACGGTTTATCCACGAACCCGGATAATTTCGGCGTGAGAGAGAGCTATTTCCCAGTGAGGAGAGGAGGCTCGGTGACGCTTTATCAGGATGCGCATGTCCTAAAAGGGATGCTTCCGGAGATTGAATTGGATGATTCTAAAGTTTTTAGGCAGGAACCATGTTGGGAAGATATTTGCCATGCTATTCTGGAGGCTCATCATCTGGTTTACATTGTTGGTTGGTCAATCTACGATAAGGTGAAGCTGGTCCGAGAGCCCACGAGACCTTTGCCGAGTGGTGGAAATTTGACCTTGGGCGAGCTGCTTAAGTACAAGTCGGAGGAAGGTGTGCGGGTTCTGCTGTTGGTTTGGGATGACAAGACTTCTCACAACAAATTCTTCCTCAAAACGGTATGCTATGCATGACAGTTTACACGGTTTTACAAACTACGTAGGTAATTATATGGTAGTGCTTTTTGAGAATCTTGATTCCTGGCCTCCTGGGCAGCTTATGTACCTGTATATCCTTTGGGTTGCTAAAGTAGTATCTGTTTTGGCTTCTCATTCTATGCCTCTGCCAAAGTGAATGCAAAATTAGTAGTTTTTAGATTGGTTATTTACAGGGCATTTTCATTTTGTGATATATGTTACAGATAGATTGCTCTTTATGATTTTTCTATATGGAGACCTTTTTACTATAGTGACCCCATCCTTGCTGTTTCTCTCTACATTTTGTGCTGCTCTGCATTTCAGTACTGGCGTTTACATGTTTCATGACGATTTTCAATTTGTTTCGAGGCACGGATAGTCCGGAGCAGAGTTTTCTCTCACGTCTTTCTCAAATAGACACAAGGTTGTAATTTCACTGTGATGTAAGCTTACACTTTAAAATGCAGGAAGGAGTGATGCAAACTCATGATGAGGAGACGAAGAAATTCTTTAAGCACTCTTCAGTAACTTGCGTACTCTCACCACGCTATGCGAGTAGCAAGCTCAGTATTTTCAAGCAACAGGTATGCATCACAAAACCATCTCTGGTAATTCGCAGATTGACATCTAGACTCACTTGATTTGCTGCTATATTCGCCAATCACCACTTTATGGTCAGATACATATCATTAGTAGATAGTCCATTATGCTCTCTTGGAATTATTTTGCTGGAAAGCTACTGTTCTGAGTGTATTTGACTGGGAACAAATGGTATCCTTCCCTCAACCATTTTTTTCTGACATTCAAAACAGGTTGTTGGAACTTTGTACACACATCATCAGAAATGTGTGATAGTTGATTCACAAGGACCTGGTAATAGCCGCAAGATAACTGCATTCATAGGAGGGTTGGACCTCTGTGACGGTCGCTATGACACTCCAGAGCATCGATTATATCGAGACCTCGACACTGTATTTCAGAATGATTATCACAACCCCACATTCAGTGTGAGTTATTTTACTCTTTGGCTTTTGGCCTAGTCAATCCAAAATCTCTTCAGAGTGGCATGGCCGTATGATTGATTTGTGAATTTTTCTTTACAGATTTGATTTTTGACCTTTTTAGGGGAGTAGTAAAGGTCCTAGGCAGCCATGGCATGATTGGCATTGCAAAATTGAAGGACCTGCCGCATATGATGTCCTCACAAACTTTGAGCAGCGCTGGAAAAAGGCCACAAGATGGTCTGAATTCGGAAGCCGATTTAAAAGGATAACACACTGGCATGATGATGCTCTGATTAAGCTTGAACGCATTTCATGGATTATTAGCCCCTCCAAATCAGTTTCAGCTGATGACTCTTTACTGTGGGTTTCTAAAGAAGATGATCCAGAAAACTGGCACGTTCAGGTTAGAATTTAAACGAGGCTTCTTCTTGTGTTAAATCATGTGATGTTATTAATTACGTATGGATTTTCTTGCTGTTACTAGGTTTTTAGGTCGATAGACTCAGGATCTGTGAAAGGATTTCCCAAAGATGTTCAAGTAGCAGAAGCTCAGGTTTCATTAGATCATTCCTTTGTGAATTTAAAATTGCATCTGGAGTATTTTTTATTATTATTCATATTATGATAGTTAACTTTTGATGCTCGCAGAATCTATTTTGTGCAAAAAATTTAGTCATTGATATGAGCATACAGACAGCATATGTTCAGGCAATCAGATCTGCCCAACGCTTCATTTACATAGAAAATCAATACTTCATTGGATCCTCTTATGCCTGGCCATCAAACCAGGATGCAGGTTTGGAACACTGCATTATTACTTGACTCATACGGTGCAGTTTGTGGGTCTGTGCTAAATTTAGTCTCAGAAGGGGAATATGTAAGGAAGTGCACCTAACATGTTTTTAGGGTTGTCAGTGACCTCTTTCATTGGTTCGTGTGGGTATTCATGGTGGCTGCATTTGTTCTAGAATGTTGAATCTATTAGTAGAATAATCTTAGGAGTATTTTCTGTACATTAGTTTACATCCTTTCTAGAAAAGTCAGGAGATTTGCGCCGATCAATATTGATGATGGGATTACTTCTAAAAAGATACGAAAAGTGTGTTAATAGCTCTTGTTTATCTTCACTCTTTCCTTCATCTCTTGTTTAGACTTCAGACTACTGCCGACTCCAAACTGGTATAATGTTAGTTTTATTTTCAGATACATATTCGCAAAACTTAAAATCTGCTTGCCAGATGAGTTTTATATCATTGAATTTGATTAAATCAAAAGAGTCTTGATTTAAGTTTAAGATATCCAAAGATATGTAAAGCAGAATCTTTGTACTTCTTTGAATCCCAAGCTGATTTGTGCGCAGGTGCAGATAATCTAATTCCAATGGAACTGGCACTGAAGATTGCTAGCAAAATTCGAGCAAAGGAAAGATTTGCAGTTTATGTGGTTATACCGATGTGGCCTGAAGGAGCTCCTTCTTCAGCTGCGGTGCAAGAAATTCTCTTTTGGCAGGTTATAAGATGATGAAGTTTTCTTTTGTGGATGGCAGCGTATTTTATATAGTTACATACGAGACTCAGTGCAAGACTTTCTCTGTTGTTTGCAGACACAAACGATGCAGATGATGTATGACATCATTGCCAAAGAGCTCAAATATATGAACCTTGAGAATGCTCATCCACGAGAATACTTGAATTTCTACTGTCTTGGAAATAGAGAAGAGCTCCAAACTCGGGAATTGTCCTCAGCTGATGATTCAGTATGTGTATTTCAGTGCATAGTTTTCTATCCAAAATGTTGTCTTCTGCTTGAGCAGCAGATGCATAAAACATTTTTATTAGTCCCCTGATAATAGGAGAAAACCTTGGATTAATCAGGCTACGGCATCAGAAAAGTTTCGGAGATTCATGATTTATGTGCATGCAAAGGGTATGATAGTGGATGACGAGTATGTACTTTTGGGGTCTGCCAACATTAACCAGCGGTCTCTAGATGGCTCCAGAGACACAGAGATAGCTATGGGCGCTTATCAACCTCACCACACTTGGGCTAAGAAGCGTGGTCATCCGTATGGCCAGGTTCCTTTTTTATCCTCAGTCATTTAAGCAATTTTGTTGTAGTTAGTTTCAGCATGGCCACTCATTCTAGTAAGTCGAACTGTATTTGTAGGTTTATGGGTATAGGATGTCACTCTGGGCTGAACACACTGGAATAGTCAATGACATCTTCAAGGAGCCACAAGAGTTGGATTGCGTGCAAACAGTGAACAGGATTGCAGAAGACAATTGGAGTAAGTACACATCTGAGGAATTCAGACCGTTACAGGGCCACCTTCTGAAATATCCTGTTGAGGTTGACAGCAATGGGAAAATAGAAGCCATCACAGGGCAAGAAACTTTCCCAGATGTCGGCGGTAAAGTGCTGGGAGCTCGCACAACCCTTCCAAATGCTTTAACAACATAGATTGTGATTTCATACACTTTGGCGAACAGGGATGAACTTGCTCAACCGATTTTGTACATTATGCCGAAATAAGTACTGCTTTGTTGCTTAACCGGTGAGCATTTTGTATATTCCCACAATTCTATTTTTTTACGGAATGCTACAATACGTGTCAATCTTACTGAAATTTATTGCTTAATACAAACTTTATTCACAGAGAATGTACAAATACAAGATCTATTGTTTTATGAGATGACACACTGACAGGTGCTCCGGGAAATTATACAGAAAACCCATCATTTCGATCATCATCCACATCCAAAAACTTGAAGGTCATATTCCTATTTGGGTCACTGTAATTAAAGTCTGGGTGCACATAACACTTCATGTCATGGAACAGGTTGAGATTATCCACCAACTTGTGAAAGATATTGCAGCTGCAACACTGCAGAGCACCAAAACCACAAGAAGAACATGAAATTTCAGCATATTACAACCACTGCATGAAAATAGCTAGACAGGGTCGTGTTTCAAGAATATCATTTGGTGGAGCAGAAAGCCAATCGGATACTGAAGTCTATACGCGGATGGTACTCCGAATGAACTTGCATTCACTATAAAATCAATTTCAATATACACATAATCAATTGCAAGCAAAAAAAACCAAAGAATTATGACAACTTTTTTTAATAACATTTTATTAATAAAACTATAAAGGAAAGATATTCTCCCAATCTGAATACAAAACAGATCAAAACCAAACATAATTAGGATATTTCTTTTTAGCATCTGATCTAGCAGAACCAAGAAGAACATTTTTAGCATCATTAATACACTTATACACCTTCGCCTTTCGCGGATTAGGTGGAAGATCAAAAATTTCTTCAAAAATTTTTGAGAAGTCGTCAAGTGAGCATTTTGTACGGAGATTACTGAACTCCACTTCATTTAATAAAATTAAATTGGACTGATTTTCTAAAATTAAAATTCACAATTACATTTCAAAATTAATATTATTATAATAATTAGATTTGCGTGTGAAAATAACGTCGTTTGGTTATCAAAATACGTCGTTTTCTTTATGTACGCAAAACAATATAATTTATTTTGATAATCAAGCAACGTACTATTCGCACACAAATCTAAGTCTAATAATAATATTAGTTTATAAATATCATGGTAAATTTTATTTTAGAAAATCAATCCAATTTGTTTTTAGCGCACTCTTTTTAAATATCGTGGTGGTTCTGACCGCAATTAGGTAACTGATGATAGTTCATGACCATTTTTGAGTTTTATCCCTTGATTATATTATGTTTTGGTGAGGGAATGATACATGTTGAAATGTTTAAAAATATGTTAAAAATGAATGGAAATGTATTTAAACTATGCTCTTTTTGTTAGGTATTTAATTATAATTCGTAAATAATAATCATAGGTTTTATTATAAATTCAATTATTATATAAAATTTCAAAATTTCAAATGATCATGAATTTTAAAATTAGAAAGTGATGACTCATTCAGAATAGTACACACCCCATTTTGTATTTTTTTCCTACAAAATTATGAATATGTTCGTGTCCAACTGAATTTCAATATTATTTTATATCATGATTTTAAACCATTTCTATTGGAAGCGGATGAAAGCAGATTGAGTGGTGGATGACGTGACACGTCACGACAGTATACAAATGCTATACCCTGAACGATCTGCTACATCAACAAGGAGCAGCAGCAGCAGAGTCTCTCTCTCTCTCACTTTCCCAATTCAGAGGGGGATGGCAAGTCCAGCACCGGCGGTGAAGGTGTACGGTCCGGCGCTGTCCACGGCGGTGTCGCGAGTGCTTGCCTGTCTGTTGGAGAAGGATGTGGAGTTCCAGCTCATCAATGTCAACATGGCCAAAGGCGAGCACAAGAAGGCTGACTATCTCAGCATCCAGGTGATAAATAACAGCTGAATTCCTAGCTTTTTGTTTTTCTTTGATGAACTGGCCGTTTTGATGTTGGGATAGATAGTTGTTGTTAATCTGAGATTTGGGAATTGACGAACAGCCCTTTGGACAAGTTCCTGCCTTTCAAGATGAACACATTACCCTCTTCGGTAAGACCTTCCTCTCTGACTGATACCCATCTCACTGCTACATTCCAAGCATTCACTCTCTCTGGTATAATAATGATCATGTTGAGTATGAGTCCCTTGCTGAGATGTTTCACATGTATATCGCCGACAAGAATAATTAGTTTATTTATTATTTAGTTATGATTATTGCACGGATACGGAGATGGGTGCATAAATGGCTACGGGTACCGACATGAGAAACGTGGATTTTAAAATTATTAGGAACACACATCCAACAAAGATATTTAAGCAAATTTTTAAGATTTTTCAAGCATACCATTAGTAATCTTAAGCCTTTATAGTTTTATGAGAAGTTTTTTTCAATTTTTTTTGCAGTTTCATTTTAGAAACGAGTACAGCGAACGATACTCTTGGAGTTTTTGTGCAACATAGATTATGACCTATAAGCTTAGATTATTATATCACAGTAATATATTTCTATTGGAAGTGAAATGTAAATGAAGTTGTAGAGCGGTGAGTGTGATCCTCTAATGTGCGAGTGGGCGGGGAAATTGTTGAGTTACTAATGGTGGGTTTGGTCTAGCGTAAGTAAGGAGTGGGCGGGGAAATTGTTGAGTTACTAATGGTGGGTTTGGTCTAGCGTAAGTAAGGTGGAAAGAAAAATGGGAGGGGAGTGATTTCGCCATAGTTATTAAAACCGGACCGGACAGGCCGGTTCAATCGGTTGGACCGGGAACCGGATCAGGCTCCGGTCCGAATCACATATTCATGCCGGATTGTATGGAGAATCGTAATTAATCGGACGAATCGGCCGGTTCAATATCAAACCGGAAGAAATCGTACCGGTTGAACCAGAAATTGATTATTAAATAATCATTAATATTTCTTTGAACAAACTAATTTTATTAAGATGCTTAAAATGAAGGGAAAACTACAGAAAGAGGGTATGAACTACCACATTTTTACAAATTACGGGTGTAACTACCATTTTTTGCAATTTGCAGGTTTTTCAGTTTTGGGACTGTTTTGTAAATAAATATTTTTCAATCAAGTCCAGATCTAATTTAAACTAATTACAAACTCACTCTCAACATAACTAACTTAATCACTCATTCATTAAATTTGTTCAACCGTTAGCATTAACTTCATCTTAATCTACACTTGCTTACATTAACATGGGTAATTTAGGTTAGGTTAGTTTTGTTGAGGGTGAGTTTGTAATTAGTTTAAATTAGATCTGAACTTCATTGAAAAATATTTACTTACAAAACAGCCCTAAAACTGAAATACCTGTAAATTGCAAAAAATGATAGTTACGCCCGTGATTTGTAAAAATGTGGTAGTTCATACCCCCTTTCTGTAGTTTTCTCTAAAATGAAAGTGGTGGGGTTCGAATTCGGAACTAATTAGTTTAAAGGCAACACATCTTCCAACTGCGCTATCAAATCTTATGTTTTAATAGTGTATTAATTATATATAATTTATTTCAATAATTTCTTTTTTTCCAATTCGGTTGGCGGTCCAACCGGTCAATCTGGCCGGTTCAACCGGGAACCGGACCCTTGACCGGTTCGATCACGGGTCCAGTTTTATAACTATGGATTTTGCCATGGTTTCCATATCAATTTTCTCTCGTTTTGTTTGGGATGGAAAATCATGGAGAAGGTTGAAAACACTCTTTAAATGAAGCAGTTTAGTTAGATTCAGGATGGTTACTTTAAGTTACCAAGTTATTGTTGTCTTTGATTCAAACAATGTTTTTAAACTGCATTGCACTTTACAGCACCTGGCTTCAGGGATTGTGCTAATTTTATTTGATTTTTGTACGTGTTTTCTGCATCAGAATCCAGATCCATTTGC
>NQLW01000001.1:236189-249503 GCA_002312845.1 Kalanchoe fedtschenkoi
ATACTATTACTAATGTTCGAATCCATGACTAATAAGATAGATGATATCATCAATTAACTACTAGCCTACCACCTAAAAAATTTCACATCACAACTTTAAAACTATCACACTTATTTTTTCAGACAATCATGAAGAGGACTGTGATCTGAATTAAGCTGCATTCATGCTCTTTGTTTTGACGATATGCATTGACTAAGGATGTACCTTGTCAAGTGGGCATGTAACATTTATCGATGTGGACCGTCCTTTTGCGCTTGAACACATGTCAATTGTGAACTCTTGTGTGTCCCCAAAACCCTAAAACACCGGGCTACGCAAAACGCTGTTGCAAATTGCGTCATGACTACTCAACATGGCAAAAATTAGATTGTACATGCAGTTGAGAAGCGATTCAAGTGTTATAGACAAAAGAGAGTTGGCATCTACAGAAGGAAATGAGCAGGTGGTCGGATAGCGGCTACGAGGGGGAGCTGGGGCACCATATATTTCTCATGCACCGTGTGTCGCCTTTTCTAGCTACTTGAACAAGTTGTTCAGCGGGTGTGTTGCAGATCGACATGTATTAGAAGCTTATAATATAATGGCTACATGATCTGATCTGATCCGGATCCATTTGCGCTACAATACACCTCAAGCTCCACGTGAGTTAGTTGTTAGATACGAAGTTACACTACTACAAATGGAGACTTATAACCACGCTTATTTTAACGCTTTCATCACGTTTAACAAGCGTGGTGAATACGACTGTCGTAATTGGTAGAGTACAAGTGTGGTAATAGGTTGAAACCTATTACCACGTTTCATCCTTTAAACGTGGTAATAGGTTGGCCACGCTTATTTTAACGCTTTCACCACGTTTAACAAGCGTGGTGAATACGACTGTCGTAATTGGTAGAGTACAGAGCGTGGTAATAGATTGAAACCTATTACCACGTTTCATCCTTTAAGCTCGGTAATAGGTTCCAACCTATTACCACGCTTTTTACTTTAAACGTGGTAGTAAGAAATTTTTATTTTGTTTAAAAAATAAAAATTATGAATTAATAAAATTCATAATTTGATATATTTTTATTATTTAATTTTCCATAATTCCTAATATAATTTTTTGTAAACAAATAAGAAAACAAAAATGCGATCGGAGCTTAAGATCGGAGCCAGCGACATGCTCCAAACGAGGGATATCGTGGAAGAGATTAAGATCGGAGATGTGAGGGTGGTCGGAAGTCCGTACAAGAATGGGAAAGTTGGAGTCCAGAAGCTTCTGCACGTGTCATTCAAGAACAAGGAGACGTCGATTCGCGTGCGCGCGTGAGGTGGAGCGCGGAGGAGACGACCGAGCTTCAGGCTTGCATAGTTCCCGACGAGGCTGTTGGCAGGCGTCGGCTTTGCGGATCGGACCGAGGCCGAATGCGCGGCGTTGCGAGCTTCAAGGAGCTCCAAGATCGTGAAACGCGTTAACGAGATCGAGCCAAACTCGAAGATGGGTACGTCGCGTGTCCGTGGGAGAAAAGGATGCAGGAAGTGCTGGCGGTGTCCAACTCCAGCAACACAGGCGTGGTTCAATGCCGCTCAAGCGTCTGGCGAGTCCGTGTTTTAATATGGACATTTGTCTACTTACCACGCTTTTAAGTGAGACGCTTCTTATACATATTACCACCCTTCATAAAAAAAGTTGTAGTAGGTTAGGTGGTATTTTAAAAATATCGAAAGCGTGGTGATTGGAGTACATATTACCACGCTCTTTAGTTAAAAGCGTGGTAATAGGTGCTTCTATTATCACACTTTTAATTCAAAATTTGTAAGTCATGTATTAAATTATATTCATATACTCTAACGCTATTAAAATATATTTAAATATATTAGAATAATTTACTACTTTTAATATTTATTTTCTTAACATTTATATTTATTAATTTTTTAATTATAATATTTAATTTAAATATGACAAATGTTGATCACCAATAACCACGCTTTTTATCTTAAATGTGGTGATAATTCAACCTATTACCACGCTTGTTATTAGAAGTGTGGTAAATATATAATTATCACCACGGTTTTAACTACAAGCGTGGTTGATAATAATTAAATTTTTATTTAATTTAATTTAAAAGAAAAGCGTGGTAAAAAAATTAAATTGAAAATGATAATATTTTAATCAATTAACCTACTACCACGCTTTAGAACAATAAACGTGGTAATAGACCGAGCCAAAAATGATGACGTCTTTGGCACTATACCTATTGCCATGCTTTTTATCAATAAGCATGGTAATAGGTTATGCCAAAAGACAGCATCGTTTCTTTATCAGTCTATTATCACGCTTTTGGATTTAAAAGCGTGGTTATAAGTAACAATCAAAATGACTACCATTTTAAACTTAACTTATTACCACGCTTTTCATTTTGAAGCGTGGTAATAGGTATAGCGTCAATTGCATGCGCACCAATTACCACGCTTTATTTGATCAATTACCATGGTCATAATAATAAGCATGGTAAAAAGAAAAAGCGTGCTAATTAGAAGCGTGGTGATAGCTCAAATCTGTAGTAGTGTTAACACACTAATTGGTAGGAAGACATTTGCAAAGGTTTCATTAGAGAGTAATTTTAAGGTGTATATGCCTGTGAATCATATGATATAAATGGATAGTCGCCATATATATATTCTGATAATATACTGAAAAGTGATAAACAAATCACCATCAATCCTTGTTTCATTCCTATTATTTTGATTTTTTAATATTCAAAATTAAAATATCACTCAGACGATTATCAACTGATATAACTTATGTGACACGGATGAAACCCGATGTCATTAGTGCAGTCTTCTGGAATAAGGTTTTGGGGTTTCCCACATGCAACGCTAAAGAGACATTAATGGTGCGTGTAGACGGAACTAAATATATGAGGAAGTTAGGGTTTAATTTCAAATAACAGCGTTGAGTGACTTTTACTCAACACATTACCAATCGAATCATCATCATTATATCTTGATAGGTTGAATATTGAATCACAGGTCCTGAAAAGATGTTGAGTTGAGGTTGACTTAATTAGACTTCACTGTGACTCAAATATAAACAAATTCTTCTATTTCTATGAAACATTTCCAAATGAAATTGTACAAACAACTTTTATCAAATGAGTTTGACACACAGATAGCTAGGATGGAGGTCCGAGCGCGGGGGAAGTCGGAGAAGTTATAGGCTCTATTAAGACATGGGAGAACTGGGGAAGGGAAAAAAAAGCATACCCTTCTCACAAAAGCACCAAAATCTGTACCACAAGCTGTGCACTTCATTACGGCTTCATCTGGAACCTATGGTAACAAACTTAGATACATCATTATCATAAACATGAAATGAACCAGTAACTGGGGAAAGAAAAGCATGGCACTATGGCAGTTCCTACCACACAAAATGCCAAAAGTATAATATCTTCATGGGAAAGAGAAGTAAACAAAAGGATATGATAACTACCCAGTGATCTTTCTCTTCATTAGCAGGTTTTATAACGTTCATCCAATCGGTGAAGCCTTTCTTCTTCTCAGGCTGCTGCTCAGCAGTCTTAGTATATTCAGAAGGTCTGCTTGTTCCACCCATCTCCTTTATCTGCATAAGCAATACAGCCGCCATAATTCAGGTCTTACTTGCTCATGCTTCTTGCAACACATATCCTAGACTCTACATGTTTCATGCAGATGCTCACATGCAGCTCATTTCTGTAGCTCTGAAATCCCTTAAAATATTAAAAATCGAAATAAATCTACCTAATTTCTTCTTAAATTTTAAGATAGTTAAAAATGATGGAATCAGTAACATTTTCTTCTTTCAGCGTAATTAAGAACATCAGACAAAGTTGGGCTACGGAAGATTCATGTTGGTTGGCTAATTACAAATGCTCATATTTACTTTTGTAAGCATCGGAGGAAGGTAAAATTAAGATGGATTTGCATAGCCACAAAATTTGCCTTTCACACGATTGGCTTTAGCCGCCGGCCGTCTCATAATAAGCTTGTTATCAGTTATGTCTTCTTTTTATATAGCTCATGATCATTATTTACCAAAATTGACAATAATAAAGAGTAGTCACTGATGTTCATCATTAAGGGAAGCCATTTATGCCAAATTAATAAGTAGATGTTGTAGGAAAGCTAACCTGTACACAGTGGCAGCAGTTACAATGTCGAGGATGGTATTTGTGGTATACCTATTAGACTGCAATCTGATACGCCTAGGTTCAATGTCCACAGAACTTTTGGACCAGAAGGTGAATATAGATGGATCAGTTACCTGTAAAAAGTGAATAATATTATGCTGTGCGATAAGATACGACACAAAGCTTCGAACTAAGGCAACCCTGGTTTAAAATGGAAGGAAATACAATAAAACATACGTCACATCTGGTAATCGCCTCCAAAGGATATATTCTCAATGTTCGATTTGTACTTGGATCAAGCATTGGTGATTTGTTTTTTAGCGAGGCATGGTGATTCAATATAATTTCTATGAAAGCACAATATAAAATAAGAGAGCTGAAACTATTGCACCCGATTGCTGCATTAAGACAACTCAGATAACTAAGTCGTCAGGAGAATTATCAATTAGCAGCCTCTACAAACATAAACAAATACTACTGAACTACACACCTCGATCAACCTTCTCTAGAAATTCTGCAGATGTGCAAGGTTAAGCTAGCCTAGAAGTTGCAACAAATTAGAATTTAGTGAGAACAGCCACAAGGTCTAACTAAATGTGGGTCATGGAATTACCATCTAAGAGGCATAGTAGTAGAAACAAAACTCGAGTCATGAAAGTTTTTTCTGATAGTGCAGAGTCATGTTTTTTTGCACAACAAATGATTTTTCTGTGTATGCTAATTTTTTTTTCCGCCATAATGGTGCATCTCATTGTAAATCTGGTGAGAGAAGTGAAGGAATGTGGACCTGTATACTTGCGTTGGATGTATCCATTCGAACGCTATATAAAGATTCTCAAAGGATATGTTCGGAACAGGTTTCGACCGAAGGAAGTATCGTTGAGGGCTATCTCTCAGAGGAAGCTGTTGAATATTATTGCACAAACTATCTGGAAAACACTGTATCGGTAGGAATTCCATCACACCCTTTGGAAACAGAAGAGCTTGGGCGTGGACATATCGGACGAAAATCAAAAGTAGTTCCTATGGAGGAATTACTAAAAGCACACATATGCGTTCTTCACAATGTGCAGGAGACGTTCAATTTCATTGGTGAGCACGTACGTCAATTATCTTCATAAGAAATGACCACGGAGAACACAAGTGGGTATACAAAGGGAACATAATTCGACTTTTAGTAACTGGTTATGAGATCGGGTTGAAGAATTATTAAATACAAATCTAAAGTGTGTAACAGAGAAATTACGTTGTCTGAGTCGATCTCCGTCATTTTCTGTCAAAACTTGGAGTGGATATATCATCAACGGTTATTATTTCTACACTGACGTGCAAGATGCACAGAACTATGCAGAATAATGGTGTTAGCCTCAGTGATGCAGATGACAATATATTTTATGGAGTAATAAAGGAAATTTGGGAGCTTAACTTTCGAGGTTTGTCAGTTCCTCTATTCAAATGCCATTGGTATGACAACAGATACGTGGATAAAGATGAGTTTGGGTTCACTCTTGTATGTAGTCAACGGAAAGGTTACAGAGGTGACACGTTTGTGATGGCAGAGCCGTACAGACAGATATTCTAGATCACTGATCCCGCTAAATCAACCACACTCATAATATTAGAAGAAAAACAACACTATACAAGCATGGTAATAGGATACCACTTTTTACCATGCTTTTTTCTATAGCGTGGTAATGGGTTCACCATCTATTACCACGCTCTGTACTTTATCAATTACGACGATCGTAGTCACCACGCTTGTGAAACGTGGTAAAAGCCTTGGAATAAGCGTGGTAATAAGTTCCGATCTGTAGTAGTGAAAGTTAGATGAAAATTGAAAAAAATATATTACACTTATTAAAAACACAATCTTAACTTACATGTTTACAACATGTATGAGGTCAGTCAACTTTATCTTCAAATCATATCCAAAAGAACACACGGGATACACCTTGTTTTTCTAGGATAGATCACCTCCAAAGTCTAATGAAAATTAACTATTAAAATTTGATGAACATTTTTTGTGATCAGGGATCGTACACCCCCATCACCTTGATTAGCATTAGTAATCAAATAGTTGCAGATATAAGCTTTTATGAATAAGTGGACATATTAAACTTACTGTTCGGTATTATTGTACAGTACAAAGTAGCATATGTGTGCCTCAAAATCGGGCATCAACATTCGGCTTGCAAGTTGCGTCACTCCAGAGCCACTGACTTCTTATTCATGTTTGTGACTCCCTACGGATTGACAAACCCCACTGGAAACGGATTTGGAGGAGTCATCAACTTATTTTCACAAGCCATCTTTAATAAATTACTGAATAGCAACCGTTATAAAAAATTGAATTTGAAAACTAGTCCATAAAAATATTTTTATTCATATCATTACTACATATTTTCACTTTTACCACATTTTAATTCACAACGCTTGAAGTTTTTATCGTGCTTCTTAAGATAAAGCTTGATAAATAATATACAAAGCGTGATAATTGATATTTTTATATTTATTACCACACTTAATTTATCAAAGTGGGAATAGGAGACCATCTATCACCACGCTTCAGTATCTCTAACGTAGTAATGGCTTTTGAAATTTCTTTTTTATTGAATTACCGCGAAGCGTGGTAAATGATCTGGTTGGTTTTGTAATGAAGTTGTTTTTATTTATTTGTTGTTCAATTATTCACCACGCTATTGGTTTTTTAAGCGTGGTAAAATTTCGTGGGTCTTCTTGGTTTTCGGTTGATTATTTAGTTTATAGTAGAAGCAAGCTATAGGGAAGATGAAGGAGATGTGGAGCCCTCAACCGGCCACACAGATCTCCACCACGAGGCCGACAATTGAAGAGTTGGATGCTTGTGAAATATTAAGTTTTGAGCCTTAGAAATGGCTCAAGATTTGGTTAACCACATCAGATCGGAGTTTGAAGGTGAGGAGAATTGTGCTGCTACTGAAGATGCGCTTCAATCTCCATCTCCTTGAAGCGTGGTAAGACATAGATTTGATTTTTCAGTCAGATCTGAACACGGTCTGTTATAGTTTATGAGTATATATTTTGAGTAGATTTTCTTTTTCAGATCTGGGATGTCTTGTTGCGCAAAGAAGCTTTGAATGTTGTGGCTTCTGCTCCTTCTCATTCCACTGCAGCGCGATCTGTAGTCGAGACGACAATGGGTGGTTGGAGGTCCAAGTATCCGAGGTCGAATGATGCCTATACCATATATAGTATGCATGTTCCTCGATACAGCCTCGACCAATGTCGTGTCTTTAGTTTCACCCAATACCAAATGCAAAAAATTAAACGGCCTCTTTGGATCACCCCCTCTCAGAATGACCATGATTCCTTCAGCTGGTTTACATTGGTGTGCACATTTTGCCCCGATAATTAAAGATGATGGGAAATGTCGAAGATTCCTCATCCCGAAGAGATGAAATTCTTTCAGACTCAGAAATCGATTGGTCGGCACTCAAACCTATTACCACGCTTAAATCGGGTAAGCGTGGTAAAAGGCATATTATATTTGTATAAAAAATTAACCATTTACCACATTTCAAGTTTACAAGCGTGGTAAAAGATCACACTTATTATCAAATTATATACTTTTTTCATTATCACGATTGACACAAATTTAAATAAATGTGAGAGTTATGTTAAACTGAGTGCCTTTACACAATGCTGCGATTAACATTACAAGAATATCACTTAACTGGCGCATTACGGTCTACACACAGTCTGTTCTAATTGCAAATCTTCATGATCTTTGCGAGGAAGATGCCCTTCTAGGTATCTTTGCGAGGTTATGTTTCACGGCTTAGACTTGGCTATAGGGCATACGGCATATTTGTGTGTCCCTAATTCAAAGTGATACGAAGATTGTGGTGGAGAGTTCAGAAGGGAAAATGGAAGCTCCTCGGTCGCACTTGAATATTTGGCCACAAAAGTGCATACTCTTGTGCGTTGATATTAAGATTATACATGTTTTTAGGGAGAGAGTAATAGAGTGGCTGACGCTTTGACTAAGTTAGGGCTTGTGCATGGCTCTTGTATTTTTCAGAACCTCAGATTTATTATACTCTAGAATAGCTGATGTATTATATGCTTCCTCTTCTTTTGTTACTTGGGTTGTACGTTAGTTTGGCTTCATGATCTCTCCAACTCCTCGCAGTTTTTTTTCATCCTTTTTAATAAAATTTAAGGTCACGGCCGTCCTCCTTTATTAAAAATAAATAGACAAAAATCAACTTATTGAACACAAACATATTTTTAAATTTGATCGATATAAATAAATCCAAATATTGCATTGAAGTACATGTAGAACAGTTCCCAAACTTATTTGGGAACCATAATTTGTCCTCGTATGTATATTATCCATGAAACGAGAATGAGGTAAAAAGTGGAGTTCTATGTCACTATAATATATGAGATCAGCGAAATGGAACATAGAGACTAAATTTTGTCAGTTAATTAGAAGTAATCTGCGTAAATCCCAGAGACAAGAAGTTGATAAGTGGCTTGTGTCGGGTGAAAGCTATCCCAGAAAACATACTTACTTGCATCTGAACACGGCTTTATTAGGGGATTTAGCTCCTGAGAGCAAAGCACCGTAACCTCTAATTCTCCGGTTCCACAGCATCCTTTGTCTACCACAGTAAAGCCTGCAAGAGTAATTAAGGTAATTAATTGTCATCTAAATAAATGATTGAAGCATTAAATATAACAGATAGGTTGTGTGGAGGGTAGAAATGGTTTACCATTTGATACTGGGTTCTGAATGAGCTCCATGAGAGGATTGTAAATGTCGATGACAACAGCTTGTGCGTCAGCATACTTGTCGCTGAATGTATCAATCACTGATGATAGTTTGGAGTTAAACATGATTGCAGCTTGGTTGTATTGCTCAACACATTTCCTCTCAATCCCTCCAGCTAGGGTTCTCTGTGACGGAAGACAGCCTAATGGTGGAACGTTGACAAGGCCTAATAACCTTGCACCCGAGTTGTATAATTCCTGTCATCATATTCATCATTAAAGAACTGTATAATTAGGCATTGGAAAAAATTAGCTTAACAATTAAATAGTCTGAAGAATTGCACATATATATTGTTACCGTCACAAAATCACCAGCTGAGTTGGCTAAAAATGTGGTGTATGATTGGATATCATACTGTTTCTTTCGTACGCCTACATCGAAATATGTGTTGACAATGTCGTTGCTGCCTGCCACAACTAAAAATAAGCTTTGAGAAATGATCTGAGTGGTTGCATTTTCACCAACAAGGGAGTTCAGCTTTGTTTTGTACTCTCTGAACTGATCCATCTGTTGTGACAATGTTCTAGCTACCTGATGTCCCTCAATCAGACCATAATTATCAGAGAGTGTCAGCAATTTGTTATCAAGCCTGAAATCCAATATATGCAACTACTGCTGAATCGATCAGTGCGCTTAGCATAAATTAAGTACCTCAATTGCTGATGACACTGGATCATATCCACAGCCTCCTGAGGCAAAACTCACCCCAGTAAGAAGATCAGCCGGTTGCAAATTAGGGTCCAAATATGCAGGCAGCAGCTCTTTGATTGACAGTGCTTGAGCTGAAAATGGGGCCTAAAACAGTTAGCCATTAAATACACGCCTCAACCAGAAGAGCCTAGTAAGGTACGGTTGCAATTACTAGTTTAACCATATTTGTTTTATTTTCTTTGCTCACATTGATGTGACTGACTCTCTTTCAATTTGCTCTCGGTATAATGAGTACCCACATGGCCATGTCTGTCAAAAATACAGGTCATATTTACATGAGCTCATCTAACAAGGGACAGTGCGCCTATGCTGATTTTTCTCTTTACCGAGAGTGACCCTCAACTCATATAAGCTATCAAAATACTAAGAATTGGTAAGAGTATATATAAATAAATGAATTATAAATTGGGTTAAACCATTATGTAGTTTGATGATTCGGGGAATTGCAAAACTTTGCCAGAAATAAGGTGAAATATTTTGCAGCTCAAAAAATGTATATAAGGGATTCTTATTACAAAACTATATGGTGGTAACCGTAGGAATGTAAATCAAACTGATAAATAGATGAATCAAACCAACTGAATCAAACCGATAGATTTGGTTTGTTCTGGAGCAGTAGTGGTTCGATTACGATTTCAATTTTTGAAAAATATATTACTAATGACTCTATTGTTTTTTATGTTTCAAATCAAACTTAACCAATTCCAATCATTTCACTATATTTTAGATCATATATAATTTAATTGAATATATAATATAAACTAGTATTCATATATTATTATTCATATAAAAAATCTCATATTTAGTACATAAAATAGTAATAATATTCATGCTAAATTAAATCGGATTGAATTGAACCATGTTTTGATTTGGATTGACTTTTAAAAGTTAACAATTCAATTTAAAAAATTTCAAACTAACTAGACACAGTTCAATTTTAATTCTTACTAAAAATTCAATCTAACCGCATTATTACATCCTATATGGTGTGGTCAGTTTTAGTAAGCCCGCTAGGGGTACGGAGGGGCATAGGAAACATTGCATAGTTCCCGTTTATAGAAGAACCACAATACCATAAGACAATGTACATGCTACACTCCACATAAACCCTAATCCAACAACAAAAACTGTATAGAAATAATGAGAAGATGACCCGCATACTAACTGCTGTGGGTCTCAAAATATGTCCTTTTTTAGATAGATACGAACAAGCAACATTAATGTCATGCTGGGTACTTCAATTCAAAATTATGAAAAAAATATATAAGGGCTTTAACGGATATACCTGTAAGAATATATAAGTTATATATTTCAATGGTTAAATTGATGTCATTTTATGTTATTTTTATGAGATTTAGGATTACTAAGTTTTAGATTTTTTAATGTTTTAGGGTTTTAAAGATTTTTTGATTTCAGACTTTCATATTTTAGTGTTTTTTTAATGTTTCCAAACCATTCAAAACGGCGTCGTTTCGCGAACTCTAAACCCTTAATCCTAAAATTTTAAAAATTCTGAAAAAAATAAACAATAAAAGTCACTCAAAACCCTAGAAACCCTAAAATATTAGACACTTTGAATCATGAAATCCTAAAACCCCTAAACAAGAGTCAAAATGAAGTCATTTTAGCCGTTAGGGTATAGGGGTAGTACCACTGGGTAGACAGTGGAGACAGCCGTCCACCCAGGTCCCAACTAAACAGTCATAATTCAGTGTAAAAATAATATACTTTTAATTTTTGTACCCCCAATTAAGTCTAAAAATATTTTATTTCTTATTTTTGTACCCTCATACAACTTAAAAAAATTTTGTACCCCCATTTAAACTTAAATAATGTTATATTTTTTTATTTTTATACCTCAGTCAGATTAAAAAAAAATTGTACCCCCAAACTAAAATACCTACTTTCGCCACTGCTAGGGTATGTACCTTATATACCCTGATGGGGTATATCCGTTTTACCCAAAATATATACATAGACAGGCCAGCAAAGAATTGAATAAGGGAATTGACATTGCATTGTGAAAGTCTAACCTAAATAGTCGGATGGAATCATTCCGTTACAAAACCTTCCGGTGGGCACTCCTCCTAAGAAATCCTGGCCGTAAGGAGGGAAATTTGCCCTTGATGGGGTATTGATATAATTGTTGTTGCCTGGATCAACAATCGAGTCTCCAAAAACAATCAGACTAGAAATCTTGAAATTCTTAGGTATATGAAATGCTGATTGCACACGAGCGCACGAAAACAGCAACCCAGAACAAACAAACCACACCAATATGCAAGAAGGAAACCTTGACTCCATTGCTGTCTTTGGGAACTTTAGATATGATGCAGGAGGCAGGTGCGTTGTTGGATGACTAGCTAGTTTTACTACACTACCTTTTCTTGCCGGGTTTATATATTGATGTGTGTAGTAATATGTTGGGCAACTACATTGCAACGCACTTATTTCACTGCACCTATAATAAATATGAAGTGGCCATTCTCAACAACTTACACGTGAAAATTTCAGAACTGGTCAGAAAGAAACAGTAAACCCTAAAAAAATGTGATTAATTTTAAGCAACTACAGGTCCTTGTTAGAAATATATTAGCTGAGATGATCAACACAATAGTTTTGTATAGAATAATATAACTATTTGAAGCAACGGTTTGTAAAGAAATTTAACGCAAACCTATTCTTAACTAAAACTGTCATTTCAGTTACCCGTAACCTTATCCAAAATCACAGTTTAACCTAGCGATTATATTTTCCCACAAAAATCTTCAACTTCAAGGCAAAAACACATAGGAACGACAATATACACATTTGAAAATCGACCTCACAATTCAATTATACATGATTCAACTTGTATGGAACAAGTAGACGATGCACTATGGGTAATTACTATCTCTAGAAGTTGAACAAAAGAACATGGAGGGGCATAACCAAATGCATAATTCCCATAATACCAGTGTCTAGGAAACTTCTAGAGTAGGGGTGTCAATGGGTCTGTTCCAAACCCATTTGGAAGGACCCAGACACAGACCCGTTTCATATGGGTTCGGATCCAGACCCAGACCCAATAATTTTATAAAAATTGGATCCAAACTCAGACCCATTATTTGGACCCATTAGACCCGTTAGACCCAAAATCAATTATTTTAATATTCAACTATCAAATAAAATAAATAAATAAATATCAATTTATAAAAATAATAAATTATGAAAATATATGTCTATACTAAAATTAAATTTTAAAAAATTATTTTAAATTTCTATTTTTAAAAAATATTTTTTTTAAATTTACATTTTGGTAAAAATATATTTTTTTTAAAAAAAATTTAATTTTATAAAAAAAATATTTTTTTTCAAAAATATTTTAATTTTTTTTTATTTTTTTTAAATTTTTTTTATTTTTTTAAAATATTTTTTTTTATTTTTAAAATTAATTTTTTTATAAATATTAATTTAGTTTAAATCCAAATAGACTAATAATAAAAAAAACTCAAAAAGATCCATTTTAAGGATCCAAATGGATAGACCCTAACGGATCCAAAGACCCAAATGAATAGACTCAAACTTAACCAAAACGGATTTGAGCAGATATGAGTTTGGATCTACCTACCCAATTGACAGGCCTATTCTAGA
>NQLW01000001.1:250152-273219 GCA_002312845.1 Kalanchoe fedtschenkoi
CAGTGTTCCTATTGGATCCCAAGCAGCGCAGCAACTTGCAGCCATTAGTTAAACGACGTCAATGAATTTATAAATATTTTATTAGATTAAACTAGGCAGAGTACCCGTCGAAACCGACGGGTTTGGATTGGTTCAGTTCAAGAAAAATTAAAAATCGAATCAAATTATTATTCCTCGGTTTTTTGAAATTTGAAATCGAACTGATCCACTAATATTTAAAACAGAACCGAACCAACTGGAACAATACCCCAACCGGAACCAAATCGAACCGATCAATTTCAAATCGAACCAAACCAACCCGGACCGAACCGAATCGAACCGACTGAGACCGAACCAACCGCGACGCTCCCAATCCTATTCTGTTATATATATATAGATATCTTATCTATCTTCTCTTTTCAATCCAATTTGTATGTCCCCAAAACCCTAACACACCGGGCTACACAAAACGATGTTGCAAATTGCGTCATGACTACTCAACACGGCAAAAATTTGATTGTGCAGTCAAGAAGTGATTCAAGTGTTAGAGACATGTCAATCGTATGATGTAATGGATAGTCGCCATATATATATTCTGATAATATACTGAAAAGTGATAAACAAGTCATCATCAATCCGTGTTTCGTTCATATTATTTTGATTTTATAATATTAAGAATTAAAATATCACTCAGACGATTATTAACTGATATAGTTTATGTGACACGGATGAAACCCGATGTCATTAGTGGAGTCTTCTGAAACAAGGTTTTGGGATTTCCCACATGCAACGTCAAACAGACATCAATGGTGCGTGTATACGGAACTAAATCGGAGTCTGTTCGAAAGTCGACTACAACAACACCAGAATGTGTTTCCAAAATTATTTTTTAAAAAATCTTTATTTTTCTTTACGGTCTTATTTCCAATTTATTTTTGTAAAAGATTTTTTTTATTTCAAATAACGATTGACTTCAAATTAACCATTATTTGAGACATTGGTGAATGTTTCATCATGAACAACTCTGATTTTAACCGCTTTTTCAAAAATCGATTAAATATTCAAGAAAAACGCTGATTCGGAGATCGACTGAAATCATTGTTCTAAAAGGCGGCCGCCTAGCCGCCTAGGCGGCCGCCTAATCTCTGGGCGGTTCAAAAACGCCCCGCCTAGCCGCCTAGCGCCTAATTATTTTATATATTTTATTTTTAAAATAAAATTAAATTTTATAGGTATAATTTTATAATTAATTATTAAATATATTATTAATATATATAACTCCGTCTAATCATCCGATTAATCCTTCCGCCTAATCCCCGCCTAGCCGATTAGTCCCTAGGCCCCAAGCCAACCGCCTAGGGCCGCCTAGCGCCTTTTAGAACACTGACTGAAATAAAACGACAGTTATTTGAATCATAGTAAACATGAAAACCTGTAACTCTTACCATTGTTTGAAAAAAGGTTCCTAGTTACTCCGTATTAGTTGACCATTGTAGGAAACTGGGATATCTCAAAAGTAGACCAATTAGGAAAACAAACTTAATGTCATAAAAGAAAATAAACTCCCGGAACAAATCGATCCAAAAACTATTCATTTAAATATATGAGGAAGTTAGGGTTTAATTTCAATTAATAGCGTTGAGTGACTTTTACTCAACACATAACCAATCGAATCATCATCATTATATCTTGATAGGTTGAAAATTGAATCACAGGTCCTGAAAAGATGTTGAGTTGAGGTTGACTTAATTAGACTTCACTGTGACTCAAATATAAACAAATTCTTCTATTTCTATGAAACATTTCCAAATAAAATTGTACAAACAACCTTTATCAAATGAGTTTGACACACTGATAGGATGGAGGTCCGAGCGCGGGAGAAGTCGGAGAAGGTATAGGCTCTATTCATGCTGTCTGTTCCCGTGTTATTGTCGCCGAAAGTGGTCGGAATGGTGGCGGTACGAGGCATAAATCAGACTGGTGTGGAGCCGACAAGAAGACGAACATTCGTTAATTCATTCATCTCTGGACTCGAACTTCGGCAGCGGGCTTAGAATTTTTCTAACAGAATTACAGTGACTTTCCCAAAGCAGCCCATTATAATGGGCCAAGCGAGCTCAGTACTAACAGGCCCAGTTTGATTATTTTTTAGAGCCCGATACTAATATTCGTTATGTGAGGGGCGCCATCATAGCAGCAACTACCTCTTCACACGAGCAAATGTTGTCTGCAAAACGACTAGGGTTTTTAAGACATACAAATCATTGAATACAAACGAATTGAAAGATAGACTTTTCAGCGGACAATCATGTTCGATGAATGTAAGACATACAAACAAGGAAGAAACTTTAAATTTTAACACAAAGATAGATACATACAGAGTCGTGAAGATAAAAATTAACATTACAGATACCTTCCACATTGATGTCTGTCTGATTCTTGAAAAACTGGAAAAGGATTGTAACCAATGTTTGTGACCGGAACCTTTTCGGTCTACACCGGTACACATGCTTAGCCCTATGCCCCCATTTCACCTACTAAACTTGACTAAAAGAACTTATTAAGACGCTCATGTATCATACCGAATTCAATAATATTGACAGCAATAGTAAGTGACAGAGATGACAAACTTTCAACCCAACTACATAGGCAACACCAACAATGAAACTTTATTGATAATAGAGTTCATATTATGTATAAATCTGCACCCATAAAATTGGAGTCGACTAGGATTAGCCAGGTCAATGAGCACTGACTAGGAATGGATGCTGGCAAACTCCACACTCAATGGTTTCTGAACCCGAGATTGGAACCTGGACCTGCCATTGATGTATCACATTGTATTTTAAACATTTATGATAAAATACTTACTAATAGGGTATCAGCAGAGGAAGTTGTGATTGTAAATGGATATATTGCCTACCTGCAAATGAACAGTGCAAGTGGGACAGGCAACCTCTTTCATGCGTCTTCCTGATCCTTCAGTTTTTGAGCCTGAGGGAACCGCGGAAGGAATTATAACACTATAAAATGCTCAAAGCCAAATAAGCCAGCCAACCAAACATAGGAGCAGCCTTAGATTACCTGATGCGGCCTTGCGGTTCCTCTCCATTTCCTCCTGTTACATTAGAAATTTAGAATACCGTTAGCCATTTCAGCTCATAAAAATACTGAATCCGCAAATTGCAAAAACAATAATGCATAGACATGTCCCCTTTGGTACGTAACAGGTATATCTGCTTCCTGCATTTCTTTCAGGCGATAACGCAGCGCGCACAGGTCAGACAATACTACGAACACCAACTAAGTGGCGAGAACAGACCTTACTGCTCACGCAGCACAGCAATACTCGGGAACAGACCTTGCTCCACACGCAGCACAACAATACTCACACAGTCACATGGGAAGGAGACATATTTTCTTCTCTTTTGTAACATACCAAAGAGGACATCACATTTGTATAGTTAGAAATAATTAGATAATAATTGACTGACTATGCCCGCATAAACTATTTTATGTCATACACGCTAAAGCCTAATTTACTTGGTGGACCAATATCGTTATTACAAGTTTACTGGCATTGTAACAGAACTGTCAGTGACATTAGAAACAGCTTAAGCAACATATGATATGGTTATCTCTAAGCTTTAGTAGGAAGGAAAAGCAAGAGAACCGATGTCACCTGAAGCTTCCTGGCCAGATCTTCATGACTGTGCAAACCAGCAGTTTTTTTACTTGCCAACTCTTTAGCATTACTTAACCTCTGAGTCACTTCTGCCTGTTTCAACAAAATAAAATGTGAAGACAACAAAATGCCAACTTTTACCATTTGTGCATATTAACACTGATGATCATGAACATGCATAAATTCTAAAGAATACAGAAATTGAAGCTATCCTGATAATTTATTATACCTATATGTAAATAAAAAGCCAGTCAATATGCTAGCTAACTGATATTGGAAGTTCGAAATTTTATATAGTGATAGTTCAAAAAAAGGGAAAACAAACATAGGAGCACATACAAGGCAGCGATCACAAACACGAACTGGTTGAGCATTCTCCTCAGCAGTTAATGCTATTCTTCCATGCGTGCATTTGTCACAAAATATATCTCCACAGTTCCTGCAGTGATGCTGAGTACAGCCAGAAAAAAACAGCTTAAATAAAACTAAAAAATGATTAAGACATGGGAGAACTGGGGATAGGAAAAAAAAGCATACCCTTCTCACAAAAGCACCAAAATCTGTACCACAAGCTGTGCACTTCATTACGGCTTCATCTGGAACCTATGGTAATAAACTTAGATACATCATTATCATAAACAAGAAATGAACCGGTAACTGGGGAAAGAAAAAAGCATGGCACTATGGCAGTTCCTACCACACAAAATGCCAAAAGCATAATATCTTCATGGGAAAGAGAAGTAAACAAAAGGATATGATAACTACCCAGTGATCTTTCTCTTCATTAGCGGGTTTTATAACGTTCATCCAATCGGTAAACCCTTTCTTCTTCTCAGGCTGCTGCTCAGCAGTCTTAGTATATTCAGAAGGTCTGCTTGTTCCACCCATCTCCTTTATCTGCATAAGCAATACAGCAGCCATAATTCAGGTCTTACTTGCTCATGCTTCTTGCAACACATACCCTAGACTCTACATGTTTCATGCAGATGCTCACATGCAGCTCATTTCTGTAGCTCTGAAATCCCTTAAAATATTAAAAATCGTAATAAATCTACCTAATTTCTTCTTAAATTTTAAGATAGTTAAAAATGATGGAATCAGTAGATACTGCCACATTTTCTTCTTTCAGCGTAATTAAGAACATCAGACAAAGTTGGGCTACGGAAGATTCATGTTGGTTGGCTAATTACAAATGCTCATATTTACTTTTGTAAGCATCGGAGGAAGGTAAAAGATGGATTTGCATAGCCACAAAATTTGCCTTTCACACGATTGGCTTTAGCCGCCGTCTCATAATAAGCTTGTTATCAGTTATGTCTTCTTTTTCTATAGCTCATGATCATTATTTACCATAATTGACAATAATAAAGAGTAGTCACTGATGTTCATCATTAAGGCAAGCCATTTATGCCAAATTAATAAGTAGATGTTGTAGGAAAGCTAACCTGTACAGTGGCAGCAGTTACAATGTCGAGGATGGTATTTGTGGTATACCTATTAGACTGCAATCTGATACGCCTAGGTTCAATGTCCACAGAACTTTTGGACCAGAAGGTGAATATAGATGGATCAGTTACCTGTAAAAAGTGAATAATATTATGTTTTGCGATAAGATGCACAAAGCTTCGAAGTAAGGCAATCCTGGTTTAAAATGGAAGGAAATATGATAAAACATACGTCACATCTGGTAATCGCCTCCAAAGGATATATTCTCAATGTTCGATTTGTACTTGGATCAAGCATGCGAACTCCATCCAACCCAATCTGAATAAGAAACAGATCAAGCAGCGCACTTGGGATTAGAAAATCAAATCCTTGAGTAAGATAACTGACCATACATATATTATACCAAAAATGATCATATACAACGGCTAACGGTGCAAACACACAAGAACTTAACAGTTTCATATATACTGGTACTTAGTGGAAGGGAGTACAAAATAACCATGCGGGACATTTCTACTACCAAATTAAAAACCAGCCCATCAATTCATGTTTACAAAAAGTGCCGTCAATGAGTTTCCCATTCGCAATGCTCAAGGAACTACTGAGTTAGTACAGACACATGCTAAGGCAATGTGAGAGCTCAGGATCACTGCGGGAAAAAAGGAGGTGCGAAAATTTCAAATGGAATTGTTTCAGATTCTATAAACAATCAGAACCAATATGAAAGTTACTGCACAAGTACCAATCTGAATCCACAAACAGAAATATAAATAGACAATGGAAAAAGAGAACCAGATTGAACAGACTATCACTAGGAAGTAAGTATATGCATTGATAAGAAATTTATGATAACAATTTACTTGTGATGGATCAGACACGAAATAATTCCGAAATGTCTGAAGAGTTCAAAGAAGTTCTCTGAAACTGGTGACTGGATTTGGAAACATAGGAGAAAAGAGTGTCTAACACGATTATAACACAGCTACAGGATGCCTATTGTAAATCACAGTCAGTGTTTTAAAGTTTTTTGAAGCGTCAACAAATAAAATAAAGAATATTGTCGGAACAACAGATACAACAGTAATGAAAAAGCTTATGAGCAGACTGTCAACAAATAAAATAAAGACCTATTCTTTTACTTATTGAATATTACTATAATTCGACAAGTGTAAAAGAGACTGGACTTGTGCAGGCATGATAATCACAACTAAAAACAAGAGGAAAGATCTAACTGTGTCACATATGAGATATGACACACCTAACAGTAGGACCAAAGATGGTTTTTTTTAGCGAGGCATGGTGATTCAATATAATTTCTACGAAAGCACAATATAAAATAAGAGAGCTGAAACTATTGCACCCGATTGCTGCAATAAGACAGCTCAGATAACTAAGTCGTCAGGAGAATTATCAATTAGCAGCCCCTACTAACATAAACAAATAGTACTGAACTTCACACCTCGATCAACCTTCTCTAGAAATTCAGCAGATGTGCAAGCTAGCATAGAAGTTGCAACAAATTAGAATTTAATGAGAACAGCCACAAGGTCTAACTAAATGTGGGTCATGGAATTACCATCTAAGAGGCATAGTAGTAGAAACAAAACTCGAGTCATGAAAGTTTTTTCTGATAGTGCAGAGGCATGACCATTCATGTGAATACAAATTATTCTAGTACAAATCATCAATGTAGCAGCACGAAGCAAATCATTTACCTACCTGGCAAAGTACATCCATAGTGCTCTGACCACTGCTCTCAGCCAAAAGCTTCACCCTGAACTTCTGCACTCCACTCTGCGCATCTTGCCGTGTCTCCACTTTCGGCACTGCCTTCACAATCTTGGGTGCGCTAGTGGATAAAGATTTCTCCCCAAGTGCAGGAAAGCTAATCGCCCGTCCGTAATCATCAAATACTCCCGTCCAAGTTGATGACTTCGGGCCAGTCCCACGAGCACCATACGGCTCAGCCTTACTCTTAGCCTGATAAGCATAAACACCATCCCCGTACAAGTCATCATTCTGCCCTGAATAACCCCCGGAATCAGGCCTCTTCCCAAAATAATCCGAACCCAAATCCGACCTGCTCTTATTATTATATCCACCGTACCTACTTGAACTATCATCAAAATACCCTCCACTAGGAGGAGGAGCTGCACCTCCTTGATCGAACTTCACATGACTACTGTGGTACAAATTATCATACCCTAACACGTTGTAGGAACCAGAATAAGGCGCATTGGCCGCAGCTTGACTAGGGCTGGGCATGTTGGGACCAGGAAACGAGGAAGACTGGGGCGGCGGCTGCCCGTAATTCACGCCTCCCTGAGGCTGATGCTGGTCAAAGGGAGAATAAAACTGCTGCTGAGGCTGCTGCGGCGCCTGAGATTCAAAGGAAGGAAAGGCCGAGGGCTGCTGCACATGCGCCGTAACCGAGTTAAACCCGTGCAAACTAGAGTTGGACGACGGAGGAGGAGGAGGCGGATTGTAGGAATGAGGCGGAGGAGCTTGGTGAGAAACAGGTGGCGTGATGATAGGATTAGGATCAGGGATGGACTGGTAAGGCTGGTGGTAAGTGTGAGGCGGCGGAGGCGGATAACTAGGGTAATCCGATGGGGCAAAAGGAGGAGCGGAAGCGTAAGAGGCGGTCAGTGAATTGGGATCGGTGACGTGAGGGCTAGGGTTAGGGAACTGCGATGGTGGCGGTGGAGTGGGGTAGTTGTTGTAGAATGGTGATGTGAAATCGCCTTGCTGCATCGCTGCGGATGTTGATTGAGGATGGCGATCGGAGGTCGGGTGGACAAGACGAGCGGATTGATCGCTGGATCGCTGGATGAGCTGAGAGTGTCTGGAACAGGCAGGTGAAGGGCTGTGTTGCGTCGCAGAGATGGCCTTTGATAATCAGGATAGTTTTTATTTGTATTTTTATATAATAATTCAGCCTACATTTATTAACAAATAGTATAATTATTACTAATATAATTAATATTGGTATTATTTGCGCCGGTATCATTTATATATTTTTTTAATTTTAATATGGGTTGTTGGTTGTTTAGAAAATGAAAATTTATTTTTACATTCGATAAAAATATTCTTTTAATATTTCTTTGAAAAAATAAAAAAATAAAATAAAAAAATTTATCAAATCATCATTTCGGTTTAGGTCTTTCACAGCTTTACGCAAGAGTAGTTGGAGAAGTATCATGTCGAAATCGAAAATTGTTTCTAAAGTTCTTCATATTCAGCTTCGGCCGGTATAAGTAAAAGTTATATCAATTATCACAATAATTATAAGGGGGAAAATCCAAAATGGAGTTAATTATCACCATTTATTCAATTGCGGTCAGAACTATCATGTTTTCCAAAAAATATGCGATGAAAAAAAATTAGACTGATTTTCTAAAAAAAACTAGCATTACATTCCAAAACTAATATTATTATAAGACTTAGATTTATGTGCGCAAAATGATATAATTTATTTTAATAACCAAACGACGTAATTTTCACAAACAAATCTAAATATTACAATAATATTATATTAGGAATGTAATTGTAAATTTTATTTTAGAAAATCATTCCAATTTTTTTCATTGCATCCTTTATGAAAATTCACTAATTCTGACCGCAATTAAATTAGTGATAATAGTTCAGACCCCTTTTAAATTTTATCCCTAATTATAAAAATTGCTCTACCGCAAGTTGTTATCACAGTAAATGTCACCATGTCGCAATTCCTCACCGGTGTTTGAGGAATTGAACAAGTAAGCAATGATAATAATGTTGTACTAAAAAATTAAATTTTCACCAATTTTCGTAGTTGATGTGACAGATTTATCTTCTACGCCATTTTTTTTTTGTCTTTCTCAAGAATTTTCGTACTAAAAAAGAATTTTTTTAGGGATCAATTGTGGTTCGCTATTTTTCATTGGTAGTCAAGGACCGCACACCTCCTCCACCTTGATAGTATAGGCTCATGCTCACTGCGGATCAGCTTATGCACACCTTCAGCGTATCTAAGTGTAAATAGACAACATCCAATATCATTACACCAACACCTTGTTGGTTACTAAAAAATATTCTACGTCAATGATCAGCGCTTCTTTTTTTTGTCCTCTTCTTCGTTCCACTATTGGAATTTCATCTTCCTCCCTTTTGTAGTATATTATGTCGTTAAATTTATATCGTGAAGCAGCTTTAGTGTAATCTTATTATTTTAGTTTACATTTCACATTCGAATTAATAACATCACATTAAATGGTGGTATTGTATTTTTTGGTATATTTTTAAATTTTTTATTATGTTAATTTAAAATATCTCTCAGACAACTAAGCAAATTGTGAAATCAAGACATGTGTTTAAATAAATATAAATAATATTTAAAAATTATTTATTTTATATAGGTATTTAATTATAAAAACTCAAAACTATGGAGTTATCTTGGAATCGGGTTCCTTGTAGATGACGGTGAAGGGGTTTTGGGTGGAGGTGGCTTTAGTGGGTTTTGGTGATTGGTTTGGTGATTAATTAGGAAGTTCGATCGCGAGTTTAAATATGTTTATTTTAGTCGACATTGAAAAGAAAAGAAAAACATGGTTTTGTAAATAAATTAAAAGAGTGTAATATTGAAATTTAATTTTTATTTTTTAGTTTGAAAATAACGTTAAAAAGATTCTTGATGATTCTGTATACCTCTAAATTATATTGTCCTTTTTATTAAAATTTAAGATCACGTCGGTTTAGAAAAAATTGGGTCAAAATGAAAATAAGAGGTATTTAATTTTCTATTAAACTTAATTCATATTCATTTGTTTGGTTATGGTGAAAAATTCATGTAAAAGTGATAAAACACTAATTGTTTTGTAAAATATTTCATCTTATTTTTTTCATCTAATAAATTTTTTTTCTATAATTTTCTCTAAACTGAGATTCTTCTAATTTCTCACACAAATTTTTCTTTCTACGAAATTTTTCCCAAACCAAACACATCTAATCGTTCTACAAAATTTCCCAAATTCTCTTATTTTCTACTTTAAAACAATTCAGAAATAGACTTTAGGTGTTGAGGCTCGGCGTCTCGCAACGCTTGCGTATTTCTTTTGCAATAAAAGTGAGTTTCAAAAAAATAAAAGACTTTAGATGCTGTTTTTTTCAAGGCCCCGAGATTGAAAAGATCCCAAATTTTCTACTGTTTCGAGATTATAAAGGTATCCGCGATGATGGTAAGCAATGATGACTTTGATGAAGTAGTTAAAAGTTTTGGAAATGGATGAAGATGAATATGGTGAAAGATGACGTAGAGGAGCCGACAGTGATGGAATGCAACGCGACAAGCAGTGGGGAAGAAAATAAAAATGTAGTGTTTGGTTTTTGTTTTTCATTATCATATAATAAGGTGGGGGTGGAAAGCCCAACTCTTTATTAAATTTAAAATAAAATTGATAGTTATTCTATACATAAGAAAATTCATCTAATATAAAATATATATTCAATTTTTGGATAAGAATAATTATTTTTCTTGTGTAGTTAAAAAAATTTAACCAAAAAAAAAATCTATATTTACAAACATATTAAATCTTATTTTGCGTATTTATTTTGTATTTGAATCAAGAAAATTTTAAATTAACAAACTAAAATATACATATATTATTTTAACAAATAAGGGTATTTTAAGAAATTTTAAAACTAGTTGTGAGCTTTTATGTCTTGTTTTCTTCAACAATTGGTGTTGAAAATTAATCAAACACGGTTCTTAATTATAATTACTATATTTTTAGTAACTACAATCTCACTCTATTTGATTATATGGGTGAAACGTAATGAGAGGATAAATTTTATAGTGTATGAGGGGCATCTACTAGACGTCTATTATATTTTGATACATATTTGCTTTGTTTATTTATTTCACTTCCACACATGTTTTAATTTACTTAATTGAGAGTATAAAAATTAAAAGTAATTTTTACTTTATTTTACCATGTCACTTTTATTTTTCTTGAAATCTGATTTCAAAATTTGATTTCGCTCAGAGTTCCCAAAATTTCCGAGCCGGCCTTTGTTTCTTTTCACCAACTTTTTTATTCTGGTAAGTGCATTAACTCTCGCTTAAAAAGTGAGAGCCTAATCAAGTAGTACGATGTGATTATGTACATTCTTATAATAATTTAATGCCACGCTTATAAAGTGAGAGCCTAATCAAATTACTTTTGTTAAGCAATTATCATGGGACAAGTATAAAGTAGCAATTTTTTAATTTAATTCATATTTCTTTATATATTTATTGTTTGTGAAACACACCGTTTATTAATTTCATTATACTCCTTGTTAATGGTTGTTAAGAGATTTCCGCCTCATGGATATGCAACCTGCCGCTATTGCCATCATCTTATTAGATGGAGTCCTTCAGGAAGTGGTATACTGAAGATTGTCATTTCACAAATATCTCTTTACGATTATGTACGGTCTGAAAACAAATGTTGTCATACATTTGCCTTGAACAGGTTCGGAACCGTTAGTAATATTACAATTTCCTATTCACTTCAAGACATATCATAACCGTTCGGACATAAAAACATTAAAACCATCATCATCCATGTCGAATTTCAATCTAACCATTGAAACATCAATTGACCTCACATATAAAAAAACCTGATAAAGTGATATCTGCACATATTCGAATGCACAAATTCATTCGATTGAAAGCCTTACCTCATCCTATGTTCCAGAAAAGGTCAGTCCTTGATGAGCATCCACACTCTTAGTCCAGACAAAGAAATAAGGATGCAGAAACAAATGTTCTTCCTGAAATTTTGTGATGCGTTGAAAAGTTCACATTACTCAAATCATCACGTCGTGACAATTTGACTATCAAATGGTCACATGACACTTTAAATTTTCAATGCAACTTCCAATACATTGAGCTGTGTAACCGAAGAATCACTCAAATTCAGAAAAATATACTTAAGAATGATAAGTAACTACACAACAATCCTCCAATGTTGAATACTATACATCAGCGCTTGCTTGCAGCTCTCAGCATATGGATTAACTAGCCGCAACAAGCTATGGCCGGCGCCGGGACTTGTTGTCCTCTTACAGGCCTACTCATCCTTGATCAAAATATGGTGCAAGGCCTTGATGACTTCTTCTTTTTCTTCTTTGACTTCGGAGGTTGGAGGACCACCTTAATGGCTGAATCAAATACCGCCTTCACATTCTGCAGTTCAAAGATGAATGTGAAGAGTTTACCGCCGGAGCCAGCTGATCATCAAAGGGATGATACTTTACCTGTTGAGTCTTGGAGCTGCATTCGATATACTGAAGAGCTCCAATGAGTTTCATCAGCTCAGCCCCCTGTGACGATCGAAATGATATAAATATATGTAATGACGCGGGAGAATTTGTCATAGGATGACTGGAAATAAACCTGAGCCGTAGCGATGGGTGTGGCTCCAGGGTGGTCCAGAAAAAACTGTTCATCATCACGCAGATCTGAGCATTTGAAGTCACACAAGCGTTACAGAAAAGAGATCGAATTTACACCAGATAGAGACGAGCATATGGAGAGAGTGAAGGTTTTAGTTACCGAGCTTTGTGCCAGCGAGGATTATAGGAACCCCAGGCGCGTAGTGCCTCAGCTCCGGAACCCACTGTGAGTACATAGAACAAAATGTGACGTGTGAGGAAGTGAATCAATTTGTAGTTTCAGATTCTGGGGAAAGCTTGAGAGCTGGGAACCTTTTTGGCCACGTTTTCGTAACTGGCTTTGCTGATGAGGGAGAATGCAAGAATGAAGACATCAGCGCCGCGGTAGCTCAAAGGCCTCAATCTGTTGTAATCCTCTTGACCTGAAATGTGCACCACACATGATCTCCGTCAATGGCGCAAAGAGGGTTGAGCTCGGTGAAAGTGAGTAAAGGGTGGCAGAGGATATACCGGCTGTGTCCCATAAGCCTAGATTGACTGTGTTTCCGTCCACGACCACGTTGGCGCTGAAGTTGTCAAAGACGGTTGGAACATAGTCCTGGTCAATTCCAGCAGCATGAATGAACAAAACACATCACCAAAAACATGAAAGATCACACAGATGGATGGAGATGGCTCACAGTGGGAAAAGTGTTGCTGGTGTAGGAAATGAGCATGCAGGTCTTCCCAACAGCACCGTCTCCCACAGTCACGCACTTGATGAACTTGGAGGCGCTCATCTCTTGCTGATCCTATCCACCCCGTTCGGGATGTGTTGTGAGAGTTTCAGCTAGTTCCTCATCACGTTGGAATAAGCAGGTAGGTGTCTTTTTCTGTTGGGTGTGGCGCGCAGTGCTTGGAGCTGCACTAATTTGGATGAGGGGATGTGCGTGAGAGAGAGGTTGAAGCAGACGTGAAGAGCATTATGTGGGTGGAAAGTGAGATAGAATAAGGGACCGGATTTGAAGCTGAAGCTGACCTCTACACACACACACAGACAAGACAGACTGGCCACCGACAGCTATTATTTCTGCACTGTCTTCCCCCGTGACACCATCGTTCAATACCATGATGTTTTACTTCAGATTCAAAAAGAAAACCCTTTCAAAGGACGTGCGCTGCTCAAACCACGTTCAAGTAATCCATGATGGAGCCACTTTGCTGATGATCTATGATATAAGTAATGATAATGGTATCATGCCACTACATCTAATTCAGCACTGGTACTAAAAAATTTGAGAAACATCTTCCTTGAGTGCCGAGATAAACATTCTTCAAGTTGAGCACAAAACTGCACGTCACCCGCAGCAACTAACATCTAAGATGACACGACAAAAGTCTCTGGTTTGTGGAGCTGTTGCTAAAAGAGGGAAGCTGTCAGCTCTTTAACGTCTGCAACAACTTGGGTGTATTCTGCCTTTAGTTTCTCTTGCTTTTCCTCTCCTATTTCCCCCTTGGTGGGCTTAGTCAGCACAAGAACGCAGCAGGTTGGCCGCTTGGTGGCACCAGCATTAGCTAAATCCTGAAAAAAGGAGGATTGGTTGAGCATGAGTCGGGCAGGACAGAACCCAAAACAAGATCATGTCAGCTAACGGTTATCGTGTCCCCAACGAGCTACAAAAGTGGGAGCTACAAAAGTGGGGCAGAACTGCACACATGGGCTATCAAACATTTAACATACAAAGGTGCATTGCCCATGCCTGGAAAAATGTGTGAGCTGTTATTGGAACTTCCACAAACGAATCCTTATGATAGTTTAATTACTTACTACAAGTCTATTCCACTAATTACTACAAACTATACTTTTCAACATCTACTCACTGTGCAAATACCAAAATATGAGGAATTAAGGCTTTGCTTGGTTTAGGCAAAGTTAAGAGGGAAAGGAAAGTTTGAAAATTGAAAGAATTCTTTGTTTGGTTCCGTGAAAGTTGGAAGGGAAAGAAAATAAGAAGAAAATTTTGGTTGAAGTATATAGTGTTTTGATTTTACTTACCATTTTACTCTAGCCAAACAAGTGGAAAACTATCTGGAAATTCATATGGATTTCGTTTTTCCTATTATTCTCCTTTCAATCCAACTTTCCCTGAACCAAACAAAGCCTAATAGTGTGTTTGGTTTAGAAAAATATGGAGGAATGGAAAATGGGAGGGAAAGTAAATTCTCCATGGAATACATCTCATTTTCCTTTGTTTGGTTAGAGGTAGAAAATTCATGGAAAAGTGCTCAAACACTCTTTGTTATGTTAGAATTTTTCATCACATTTTTCATTTTTCCTACCCTAACTTTCCTTGAACCAAACAAGGAATTCCTTCCAATTTTCCTTCAAATTTTCCTCACTCAAATTTTCCTTAAATCAAACACAACCTGAGTGAATGAGATCATGGATTTGCGGATGGTTGGATTAGAAAAAATCAATTTATGTAAGCACCAGATATACTAATATTTTAAAATGCATGCTAATGGACAAATTAAAATAAAAATTTTAAGACTTTAATAGCAATACAGGAAACACAAAAATTTAAGAATGTCTACTTTGACAGTATTCCTATAATAAGTGTACATATAACCAACAAGGTTATATGTGATAAAAAAACACTTGAGATTTGTCAAAAGGTGCAAGCTTACTTCTTTAGAAGGCACGTAAATGTAAGGTATGTCAGCCTCCTCGCACAATATGGGAACATGAGTAATCACATCAATGGGTGATATGTTCCCTGCAATGACACATAATCTGCATTCACCAGTGATGAATTCATTCCAGTCATTTAACAAGCACGAGATACGTACATTACGGTATTCACTTACGCTGTGTTTGGTTTAGGAAAAATTTGAGGAGAAGGAAAACGGGAAGGAAAATGAAGTCCATCATGGATTCCATTTAGTTTTCCTTTGTTTGGTTTGGAATGGAAAAATTGAAGGAAAGTTACAAAACTCCTTTTAATTTATCTTTAACTTTCCTTCTAATTTTCTTTCATACAAATTTTCCATCAACCAAACATGGAATTCTTCTAACTTTACCTCAAATTTTCTTTCCATCTAATTTTCCCTAAACCAAACACAGACTAAGCCACTTAGGCTGTGTTTGGTTTAGGGAAAATTTGAGGGAAAGGAAAATTTGAGGGAAAATGAGATAAAATCCTTTGTTTGGTTTAAGAAAAATTAGGATGGAAAACTAAATGGAAAGTTTGAAGGAAAATTTGTTTAATTTAAAGAATGTTTTACTACTTTCCACAAAATTTTCCACTCCAAACCAAACAAGGGGAAAATAACATGGATTTTATGAGGGATTCATTTTCCCTCAAATTTTCCTTTCCACCAAATTTTCCTCAGACCAAACACAGCCTTAGGTAAGACTTGGGAGTAAAAATGCTCAAGAATACTAGTGTTACTATTGTAAAGCATATTTTGATCAAGTAGAAAAGTATTGTTCATAAAACATTACCCTTTGTTACCACGACGTATGCTTTTCACTACTTCCTTGACTCCTCTTTTCAAGCATTTTTGTTCAGCGGCTGAAACGAAGAAAAAGATGGAATCATAAAATGAATAATCTCAGCTTGAAATCATAAACAATACCATCATTCAAACTCATAACTTCTGAATCACCGGATAACTTTAAATCAGCGACCACATTACCAATTAGCATTGAGGCATTTGGAACGAAAACAGGCCAGAAAACAACAACGCATTTCCTATCAACATCTATAACCACCAAATAGCATCAAAAATTTCTTCACTTTTCTGCAAAATTATACACCTCCAAAGTGCTGAATACGCATCCAAAAAGCTGCGGTTTAGAAATAGACACGCAACACCAGCTTGAATCCAACCAAAAACTGCAATAAATCTCTAGAAATACAACTACCATGCACAGCCTGAAAGCCTCTTTCCACTTGGGTCTAGAATGAAAGTGGAAAATCAAAGAATGACGGGCAGCTACCTCTTCGAACGAGTTTGAGCGTTTTCTTGCATAGCTTCTTCCCAGACAGCGGCTTGGCGATGGGCGCCAAAGCTATAACCTTTCTCTTCGCGTCCTTGCCAGACTTGTCCTTCTCGGCCTCACTGTCGCTTCCCATAGCTTCTTCTTCTTCTTCGTCTTCTCGAGCAGGCGCAACAGCGGCCACGGACACCTTCCTCGTACTTCACTCTAAATTGAGCCCTGTCAAGCCTCGGCCCAAAACACATCCGCTTCTTGAAAACCCATCAAACATTTAGCGGTGAAAAAGTAAATTTTGAAATAATTTATAATAAATAAAATTTTAAAAACAGGTATGTCCTATTTTATTTTTACAAATTACATATATTATTATCAAAATTTGTATTTCAAATACACATAATTATGAGCGTTTTAATAAATAATTAATTTTTAATTTCGTTCTACAAAAATATTTTTTAATTACAAATATATAAAGTTGCAAAAGCACGGTATCTAATACCAGTATTTTACAAAACATTTGCAATTTCAAGTAAAGAAAGAATTTTATGTCTTCAGGGAAATAAATAATTTATGATTTCATTCTTTAAATTTTTTTTTGTAATTATAGATGAGTAATTTTCTAAACTCTGTCATTTTGCACCAGAGTATTCATTTTTCCTAATGGACAGACATCCACAGCCTTAGATCGACACGAGCGACTTCGGCTGAGTGGACTAGCTATTAGACAGTCGGGACCGAAGGTTTTACTGTAGCATTATTGTCCACGGGAGAATCAAGCAGATACGGAAAAAGAAATGAAATCATCAGCCAAATTTATTCACCGACCGATGGAATTGTGGAACGAATGGATGTATGAAGTGGTAAAAATATAAGAAATTAATTGATGACACTAATTAAGAAAGAGAAAATTATGCTACACGGTTATTCATTACTATTTTAGTTGACGCGTTTTATGCTTGCGCGACTTGTAATTTTGGATACAGGGAGTATCGTGTTTTACAATTTTTTTTCTTATAATTACATAAAACGTTTACATGGTGAAATCACAAATTACTTATTTACATTACAAATTTTGATAATAATAATACCTCTAACTTACAAAAAATCAGTAACTTATTCCAATTTTTATAATTTTCATTGTATTGTAGAACATTACCAATATCCAACTCGAATACAAAAGGTGCCATGCCAGATGATGAGAAGTTGCACGTGAGAGAAACGTGACATTGGTGGGACTCGGCTGTGGGAGTTTGGACCACCTCAAACAAAACATAAAAGCTGGCTGCTCCTCCTCCTCTCTTGTCCCTGTCCCTCTCACGCTCGACACACTCAGTCGAAACAAACGACTTCATTTTCTCACAAACCTTTTTTATTCATCGGTTTCAGTAAAACTTGTCCACACCTGCTGCTCTGTTCCTAACCGCATTAGATTTCATCAGCTTATTACGAATATTAGTTACTAATCCACTCCTACTTCCCCCCACTTTAATTAATTAAACGTGATTAACGACAAATAAACAATAAAAAATAATATAAAATATAATATAATCCCGGTATGCCAGGTGTCTTCATCTGATTGGTCAAGCCCGACGCCGAGAATAAAGCGGAGCAACCATACAACAAACAAACGATACGCAATATCAGTCTCTTCCGATTTCGTTTTCATCCCAATCGAAAACCAAATCATCTCTTCGGGGGTTTTCTCCTCTCTCCGTTGCTGCTGGCAGGTTTCTCAGTTCGACGGCACTGCGGCAGTTAGGGTTTACGCTGGTTGCAGCTATTCACTACTCGTTCAAACTGACCGGAACTTGTTACTCGACTTTGATTTCACTTGATCGGCGCCGGATTAGGTCAGATTTCATTTATTATGTTTTTGTATGGATTGAGGTTTACGATTTCTACAGTGCGTGTGTGATGTTTATCTTGCAATCCGGATGTGAATTCCAAGCGCTGGGCTGTGCTTGTAGGTTATCCTCCACTTGCGGTTAACAATTCTAGGTTTATCTTAACTGCAACCGGGCATCGCTGCTCCGAGTCCCGAATTAGGTTTTATAATTCTGAAATTTTATGGTAATAGGTGTAGTGACGAGATCAATTGTTGTCCAGGATTCAGTTATGGCATTACCTTTTGATGTATAACAAATTACAACTGAAGAACAGTATTTTGATCATCTAGTATTTTGATCAGTCAAGTTTAATTGTATTCCAGATATATAATCGAAGAACAGTATGTATAACGGAAAAACAAACAACCTGTGAGCGGAAAAATAAACGACCTGTTACGTATCGGTATATCGCCTTGGCAACAATAGTAGTATGTTATCCTCTACATTGAAGCGGTGAAGATAATTGAGACCACTTGTGGGTATCAATATAGAAAATTTTTTTGTTAATGCGTGAATCAGATAAAAATATTTTTTATGCCGAGGAATTTCAAGTGTAACAAATCAGTTTTGGTAAATGGAAATTGCATATAGAGGCTGGACGACACTAAACATAAATTTTGTAAATTGGTTGCTTAATATACTCAGAGTGCCATCTAAGACAACAGAGTTCACAGGCAGCCTTAGCCAGTGAAATTCGCTTGCCGTTCATCTTAATGTGCCATAGGTTCTTTATTCTGGTTCCCTGTAGTAGCTGTTCTCGGACCTTTCATATTAATGTTTGCACCTATGATTTGCAGTTCATAGGCAGCCTTAGCCAGTGAAATTTTGTAGCCTATTTGTATACAGGTTAATGTAGGATCTTTCGTTTCAGTTTGGTCCTTTGTCTTATGTATCCCTGTACAATTTCGTTGGATTATCTAAGCAATACCTTTCATCCAGGAAAAAACAAAGTAGCTCTCAACCTGTAGAGCATCTGACTTACTGTTATTGTTGCCTCGCTCTCCTGTAGTCAACTTAGACATAGCTAGGCTCTCATAGGTAGCACCTCCATGTGTTATGTTGTATCTGAGGTAGTACTTTTGATGGTTATATTGTTTACCATGCTTCTGGTGTAGGCATTTGTGCCAGTAAGAACCTTCCTTTGGCTGGTTGCCTTATACATCCGTGATCATGGTCAGTTGCAAATCCATTTTCATTCAATAAGTGAATGATTTTCCTGTCCTTATCAATATGTGCATGGTTGTACTGTGGCACTTCTATTGGGAGCTTTGTAAACACACCTAATAACTGCTTGATACATGGTTCTTGCTGATCATGATTCTGATTAATATCCTTATTTCAATTGAGATGCTAATTTTGAGTTCATTAATCATTGTTTTACATATTCAGAGGTTTGGCGCGCATAGTCCGTAAGGATTACCCCTGGTTTATTAATTAATCTGGGTGAAACATCCCACTCCTCTGAAGTTTATTGTGGATATACAGATTACAGACCAACGAATTCCCCTACAGTACTATACTTCTGAGAATATCATGTTCACACTGCATGAAACATCACTTTTTTTAGTGTGTCCAGCCTTTTCAGGAAGCTTATTTTGATGTTTTGTGAATTTTTATTATTGATTTTGGCATGCATGTCTCTTCAGGTTTGTTTGGTCTCCTGCATTTTATGTATTCAATTGTGATCAAATATATATGATGTTTGCAAATTGTTGTGGAACAATGTTAGCTTTTTGCATAGCTGCTTTCTCAGTGATCACTTACGGTGAAGTTGTTTTATTCCAAACAAAGACGACCAAGTTTCATTAATAAATTTGCCTTTTTCAATTATGGAAAGTTTTGCGATAATTTATAGCGCAATATTTGTTGATCTGTTATAAATCTTTGTTTCTCTTCAGGATCTTGAGCAATGTTCCACTCTTTAGAGGCCAAAGAGACGCAAGCTATGCTTCGACACTGATTTGCAATCTGAAAGCCTGTTACTAAAGCCAGGGGTGTGTGATACACCATGGCCCTTGAGGATTTTTTCACCTTGGCTGAGGTGAAAGCTGGGCTAACATCTCCAGATCGGGTTGAGGACCTAATAAATCTAATGCAAAAGGACAAACATAAAGATGTGAGGAATGTTGGGGAGACATTGCGGCAGTGGGATACTGTTGCAAGAACTATTGTGTGTACGGACAACAAAGAATGTCTTGATCAGTTTGTTCAGTTGGAAGGCTTGTGTATCATTAATGTGTGGTTGAATGATATTCAGAAATGTGCCAGTGACATCCCTGAAAGCTTTATGGAAGAGACAATAGTTGTGTTGTTACAGGCAATTGAAAAACTGCAGACTGATGATGAGAAATTAACTTCCTCTGGGATAAGAATTACTGTAGAGAGTCTTCTTGTTCACAACAGCTCTGTGGTCAAACATAGGGCAGGGATTCTTCTTGATATTTGGAAGCAACGTATGAATATCACCAGTAAAGTAGCTGCGGATGTTGCGGAAGATATGTCAGTTGGTGATTGCAAAATGGCCAGTAAAAATCAAACTGAGAGCAGCTCGATAGGAACTTTTCATGTGGATGACTTGACAAATGAGAATAAATGTGCTAATATCGGACGCGAAACAAGCAACTCAGGTACTCCAGACCCTTTGCCATCTGAGAAGGTTAAAGATATACGAAATGCGCAACATGGGAGTGAAGTTGGTATTTCTCTTAGTCCAGACCGTGAAGCTGTGAAGGATGGAACCTTAGATTCCCCTCATTCAATGGACTTATGTATAGTGAAAGAAAAAGAGTCTATCACAGGACCAATCAGTGGAGATGCCAATCTAGGTTTTACCAGTATCAGGAAACAAAGTCCTCCTAACTCAGGAAAAGAAGCAGGGGCAGAATCACCGGAACAGAGCATAGAAGTAGTGGCTAATGTTGATGAAGATAAAGAAATTGTGGTAACTACCAATTCAGTTGAAAATTTGAGGGCTGACGGACATCCTTCATTTTTTATTTTGCCGGGAATTGAAGTTGGATCTTTGGGATCTGATGAACCAAAGCTTGAGCAGTCTGCGACAGAAGCTGCTCAACAAGATATAGTAATGGTTGCAGCAGAAAGGGAGGACAACTCTATTCAAGAGAAACTATCAGATGGTCTAAGTAAAGAACTCTCCAATTTCTCTCGGGAGGAGGCTTCATCTCATAAAATTCTATCTGCAAAAGAGTTGCCGTCAAATGAAGTACAGATACGTGGCTCAGATAACATAAGTTATGAGGCAAAGGACAACTTGTATGGAATTGAACCCTATAATGCAGATGCAGTAGTTCAAGAAACTGACATTAACACTAGAAAAGGAATCCTAGGGTTTGATTTGAACGAGGAAGTCTGGTCTGAAGATGTAGATCCTTCAGCAGTTCCCAATCAAGAGCTATATTGTGATAGGATTGATCGTCATTTGATGAACCAGACCTCCATGCCCGCATCTGTTGTTTCAGCCTCAAAAGCTTCTGCAATTCCTGGATTACCAGCAGGTGGTTTGGAGTCTCAGGGGACTCTTGGATCGAATGGGTCTGCTGCAGCTAGTGCCTTCCTACCAGCATCCCCAAATAAACCTCTGCAGAATGATAATGTTTCTTCTTCCACTGGCCCTTCTAGTAGGAGTCCGAAGCAGAGGCAGCACGTCCATGATTTTGATCTGAACATGGCTGACACCGAAGATGACAGGAACGCTGATGGTATACCAGATTATATGACTGTGGTGTCATCTAGCCATCCTTTCAAGGAATCTTGTCTTAGGATATCTGAGAGGGTAGAGTTGGATTTGAACAGTCTGGGTGATACTGCGCCACCATCAGCGTCTTGGGGTAAGAATGGACTACCCTTCAGTCAGCAGAATGCTTGTATAGGTCCCTCGCCAGCGTCTTGGTCTTCTCCATTACACCCATCCATGTGGGATGTAGATCTGAACAAGAAAATTTCCATCCCAAATGTCCGATATGATCCACAGACGTATATGGGGAAATCATCCTTCAACATGGATGAAGCTTTGGGAGTAAGAAAACCAGCTGATTCTGGGATTTCCATCATGGGCACCCAGGTGGATGTTGGCAGGAAAGAGCCCTCCCTCCAATCTCCATTTCTGCCAAATGTGAACATGACAGGGTTGGGAAATACCATACGACTGAGCCCACCACTCCAGTCATATATGTACGGGCCCATCATGCCAATCTCCTTTGATTCAAGAGGCTCTCCTGTTTTACCTCATATGATGGGTCCTGCCCAACCACCATACCTGATGAATATGATGGGAGCACCACCAGCTCCAAGTGGCGTTAGGTCCTCCTCCTGTTCCAGCTTTGATCTAAACAAGTTGTATATGAACGATCCAGGAAAAAGAGACGACCCTTATCCAAGGCAATTTTTGATGAGCAGTCAGGGCGGTTTCTTAGAACCACACTCCAGCGCCTTCTCCCACGAGCCTCCTTCATGTCCGACAAAGCGCAAGGAGCCGCACAGCGGGTGGGATCCGTACCATCATGGCTCCTGAAATAAAAGCATAGAATCCGTCACCCACAGGATGGAAGCATCGTGACTTAATAGAATCTTTTTTGTTTTACTGTCTGTGTAGTTGTTCCCGAAGATGGGCTTATGGAGTTTTTCGGTTTGGTTCTATCAGCTAGGTGCTACTT
>NQLW01000001.1:274988-286498 GCA_002312845.1 Kalanchoe fedtschenkoi
GTCCCAACTCATTCATAACTTTCACATATGAGACAAGCGCTATTACAGCTGACAATAGAAAGTTTTATGCCCCAAGATATTCTATAAAAAGGTAAATAAAGTCAATGTGAAGTAGAGCATCAGAACACTAGTAAGCACAAAACCCTACGCCTTCCCATGAGAAAGATAACCATATGTGAACATAATAACAATCATATGGACAGTAGCAGTCCGCCGATAGCAGTAGCAACACCTCACAGAGTTGAGCATACATACATTTGGTAAATAGCAACAATGTAAAAGGAAACAATGATACACCAACCCAGCAGAAAAGAAGACAAAGCTTATTTACATAAACAATCCCAAACAAATGTCAATCTGAAAACTTTCGATCGATCCACAAGTAACTGTAAAATAGAGATATATAATATTAATCAATTCTAAAACAGAAAATATCAAAAAGCCGATATTCAGGCTTACCGTCAAATTAAACCAGACCCAGAAGCTCCACTAGCATTAGCACCAAGTCTCTTCTTCTTCTCCTCTTCATACTCTGGATCATCAGTAGTCAACTCATAGCGACAAACTGGGCAACTATTTCTTGACCCCAACCATGGAACAATGCAATCCTCATGGTATCCATGTCCGCAAGGCAATTTCTTAATTGAGTCCCCAACATTAACACCATCTTTGCATATAGCGCAGGCCTCACATCCACTGTCAGTAATAACCACAGTTGGCAATTCAGCCACAGCAGATTTAGTAGCTGCTGGCGCCCCTCTCCTTCCACTCTGATCACTCTCCGCCAAGTTTTGCAACAAAGCCTCATATCCAGCAGCATCAACATAGTCCTCTGGATTCCCAAAATAGCCATCAGTCTCAGGCAACTCCACCCGCAACTCAATTGAATTGTCTTCCAGTCCCATCAGAATCTCAGCCCAATCAAGAATCCTATTCCGCCCACTGTTAGCTCGAGATGCAATGTCACGGATCCGAAGACGGAGCACGTCACGTCGCCTCCGCCGCGCATCTTCCTCTGTCTCTTGACCTTCAACAACTCCAACAGCTCCATCATTTTCATTGTTCTCATTAGCCAATTCATTTGCATCATGTTCAGTTTCAGATTCTTCACCATCCTCTATCTGCTCCCCGTCCTGAAAATCTTCCTCATCCTCCTCTTCAACCTCCTCATCCTCCCCTTCATCAGCATCCATATCGTCTTCCTCATACTCCTCTTCCTCCTCATCCTCATCATCATTATGCCATCCATCCAACTCAATTCTCAAAAAATCATCATCCGACGAACGATCCGGAGGCGGCGGTGGTACCTCATCCTCACCTCCATCCCCATCCCTCGACGCCTGCGCAATCAATCTCAACACCTGCAGAAACTGCGATCCAAACGACGGATCATCAACGAAATCGGCCACATCTCGCGTCGCCACGCCATGGGGAACCGAGCTGAAGGCGATGGACTCGACGAATCCGTTCTTACACTCACGGCAGACGACGTCGACGCCTTCGGGCTCGACCAGAACCCGCTTGTCACAGCTGTAGCACCAGTACTGCTGATTAGCGTCGGCGAGCGCGGGCACGGGCGGCGCGATGCGGTCCGGCGAGCGCTCCGGAGTAGAAGGCGGCGGGTTGGATGACGGCGGAGCTTCGGCCATGGGGATCGGTCGACGTAGATTGGGGATTTCTCGTTTTAGGTTTGCAGTTTGACGATGAAGCGATAAACGAGGAGAGATGAGATTCTCGCAACGAAAAGAGACACCCCTGCCAACCGATGAATTCGTGTTTCTTCGATTCTCTGCGTTGAGTGTATAGGTGGACGCGCGCTCTTTGGGCCGTTGGATGGGATGATCGGACGGTGTTTGGTGTTTTAGTTTGGGCTTTGGGCCTTGAGGAGACCATGCTATGGGCTAGGCGGTGTGTTTAAATAGCCGGTGATCGATGCTGTAAATTGTAATGATTAATCGTACTTGCATAACCTAACTTATCGGTGTGTTTTCGGTTCAAATTGAAAAATGAAACTGATTTGATTCGGTTCAAAAAAGTTTGGTTTTTGATGATTATTAATTTGGTTTTCAAATCGAAATTTTAAAATCATTATGGTTTGGTAATTGGTTTTGATAGTAAAATATTAAACCTAACCAAAATCGAATAATTAAAATAATGATAAAATTAATAAGGATTTATTTGTTATTTTCAATTATTTAATTTATATTTAAAGGTCAAAATTGGTTATAACACTATTTAATAAATAATTTTATAAAAAACAATAAAAAATTTTACTTTCTATATTTTTTAATAAATTTATTATGAGTAAAATCGTTATTAAGTAAGATTTTTATTAAAAACATTACTTCAATCGGTTTTTTGATCTTTGAACGAACCGGACCGAAAAAATTGATTTGGTCTAAAACCAACCATTATAAATCGGTTCGGGTTTTAAAATATAAAATCGAATAATATAATTATGTTCAATTCGGTTTGGTTTTGAAGCGAACTTAACCAACGAACAGCCTTAACTATTAACAGTTTTATCTCTATAGGCTGTCTCTATTGTTTGGTTTAACCGTATACGTAGAATGAGCAATGGCCGTTTCATAATTTTGTTTTTGAGGGTATGAAATTATATAATTAATTTTTCAGAAGTAACAAAATTCGAATTTAGTTGAAATTACGAATAATTTTCTTTCTATAATCAGATGTATTTTGAATTGAATTTGAGGGAGCGACTGTCCTCAATACCCCAATCCATCTGTCATTTGGAATAAGTGGAAAAAATGGAGAAAATTTATCATAGGTGTTAAAATCAAATTAGAAGTCGAATTTAAACATTGATTTTTGATTTGTCAATTGAATGAGTGGTTAAGATAATTTGATTGTCGACCTGATTACTTACCAGTATATTATATTATTTAAATTGAATAACCAATAGAAAATAGAATAGCAACCGGCTTAATGGTAGAGTGTTGTAACTTCTACATGTATCAATCAAATTCATTAATTTTTTACCCTAATTTTCTGTACACTCATTAAATGCGAAGCAACCGGTTTTAAAATGATTATCAAATTTTCATCGCCTTAACCAGATTTAATCAAATTTTGCAATCTTATATAATAATATTTTGGCGTTTGTCGCCCTTCCGAACCGAATTGGTTCGGTTTGAACTGATTGGTTTGATTTGATTTGAAATCAGTCGGTTTGGTTTGATTTGAAATCGATCGATTCGGTTCAAAATATTAGTGGTTCGGTTCGTTTTCTCGGTTTCAAATTTTAAAAATCGTTCGGTTTAAAATGGGTCGGTTCGGTCTAATTTAAAATGTTAATGATTTGGTTACAGTTTCAAATTTTAAAAAACCGATAACTAATTATTTGGCTCGATTTTTAATTTTTTTCGAATCGAACCATCCGTTCGACTGATACTTTCACTATATGGTATATTATCTTGGGATTCGAATCTGGTGCGCACTGATTACTGCGAGCACCAAAACGATGTCATTTTATCAAGTAAAATCTTTCTGTCCATGCCCTTCCCAATTTGTTCATTTCACAAATAAAAATCCTCTCCTCTGTCATCTCCCGTCTTTCTCATATCATCTTATCTATCAGCAAAATCATATCTGCAAATCGTGTCCAACAACCTATCCAACAACTTAATAAACTTAAGCGAAAATCACATCTTGTCGGCGAACGTGTGGAATAACTCGTCCTGCGGCATCAGATTTGAAACTCTGACGTGGTAGACCTTCGCGAAAATACCGTGCTCGAAGAGCTTTTTTGGTCTCGCACCACCCCAGCAGCAGCGCCGCCACCGCCTTCTCCGACTTGCTCTGCACCATTAAAATTTTCTATTGAATTTTGAAACCGGATTTTTGTCAATACTCCCTCCGTCCTCTAATACATGTCGTTTACGGTTAATTTAAGTAGATTAAGGTGAAGTTAATGCTAGCGGTTGAACAAATTTAATAGGCAGGTGGTTAACATTTTTTTGAAAAAGTTCGTGCAAAAAGTAAAATTGGTAGATGATTATTGGTGAGAAATGTATTCTTTATTGATTATGATAATGAAGTGATTAATATTTGACATTTTAAGGTAGTTGTTGATATTAAATACGCATTGAAATTTGGTAAGTGACAAGTAAAAGTGGACAAAAAAAATTCGATTAAGTGACATGTAAAAGAGGACAAAGAGAGTATGTGGTATGGAGATTAGTAGTAGAGTTTTCGTCCACATACAATCTTAGGATTTGTAGAAATCGATGGGGCGGAAGGCTAAGTTGCAATCTAGAAGCTCTCAATGAGTTGTAAATATTGATAGATTAGATGATCGCAGAAAGATGAGAGATGACAGGGAAGAGGATTTTTTTTTTTTTTGTAAAATGAAAGTAACTTAATTGAGAAGGGGAAGAGTTTTAAGTGATAAAACGATGTTGTTTTAGTATTCGCATTAATCAGCTCCGCCACACCGGATCTAAATTCTTGAACTGACCTGAAACCAATGCATATTACGGTTTAGCTAACTGATTCGGCCTATTTTATCCGATCATGATATTTATGAAGCATACCTTGCGAATTATTTGGAAGAAATAAAGGGGAAATAAAAAGGATATAAGAACAAAAGATTTCTTATAAATTTTATTTATTTTCTTTGTTATTTGGTTAGGGTTATTGTCCCATCACGTTATAAACCTATCTATTAAAATTAAGGCTTTAGTTGGTATAAGTGAAAAATTAGATGGAAAGTTAAATAATTTTTTTTTTGGTTTAGATAGAAAATTTTTGAGACAAAAAACTTTGATGACAAACTGTGTAAAAGATTTTGATTAATAATAATAGAAAATAATGTTTTCTTTTATACTTTTCATGATAAATAGACGGAGGAAAGTGAAGTAACTTTCATGAAAAAATTAATTTCATTATATTTTCAACCCTTTGTATGTAAAAACATGTTTGGTAATTACCTATAAAATATTTTTACATTTTCAATCACATTTTTATGACATCAAAAAAATAATTATATTTTTTAAAGTGTGTTAGTATAAGTTTTAAAAATCGGTGGACCAAAATTCATAACGTCAAATGTAATTGAAGTTGGGGCAGGTTTTAAAATTGTAAAAATTAGTTTCGGTTAAAATTAAAACTCATATATTACATAGTGGGGAAAAATGAGAAATTCTTCCAAATTAAAAATACTAAATTTATAAGTGGTGATAGTACAGACCATATTTTGTATTTTCCCTTTTTTGTATGGTTTATGAGAAAGTTGAGTAAATAAAATTAGAAATAAAATTGGAAGGAAACTTTTAATTTGTTTTAGAAGTTGGAGGGAAAGAAGAATGATATGATATGATATGATATGAAATGAAATCATTTTGGATTTTATTGTATTTTCTCCATATTTTGTTATCGGTTGAATATATCAAGAAGAATATCAAAACACTTTATAATGTAAATAAAATTTTTTCTAATTTTCTTTCTACTCAACTTTCCATGTACTAAATAAAAAAAACTTTCTAAATTATTTCTTATTTTTTTTCTTTCCAACTTTCTTTTTTTTTAAAAAAAATCTTATCATGAGATGTCCAGATGCGGGAGCTGTTGTCAGCAGAAACAAATTTAAGGAGGAGGTTGAACCCACATCGTTTCAAAAGGAAAAAGAATGAGAGTATGTGACGACAGCGTTTCGTCCAAGCGGGTGGCTCTTCCATCCAACAGTACGGCATCGTTTCTCCTAGGCGCACATCAGAAGTGACATCCTCCATAACGTCACGCTTAAAGGTAATTCAATTGCACTTTTCCTTTTCTTTTTCCTCTATATTATAGCTTAATGTTCATTTTCTTCAGCCTGATTATTGCACTTCATGCTTGAAATTCAATAAGAAATGGTGGAGATTATTTAGCTCATTTGCATCCGTTACAATCTCACATTGGTTGCACAAGAGTTTGTGTAATGATACTTAAGTTCTAGGGGTTTCCCATATAATAGACTAGGCTTTTGAGTCGGCTCTTCCCTTGAGCTTAAGTACCTAACATTGATGCTTTCATTGAGAGCCAACACAGAGGGGGCGACCTGGCAAAGGGCTACCCAAGTCAGAATGTTAGAGTGAAGCTGCTTAAAATAAGACCGTCTTGAGCGACTTGGGAAATGGCTATCTAAGCCAAAGTGTTAGAGTGAAGCCGCTCTAGAGTAGGTCGGCAAGGGTGTCAGTTTCCAAAGAAGCGGTAATGTTACAATCTCACATTGGTTGCACAAGAGATTGTACAATGATATTTAAGTTCAAGAGGTTCTCCCACTTAACAGACTAGTATTTTAAATTGGCTCTTTTTTAAGTTTAAGTACCTAACAACATCACCGAGTTTCTAATACATAACCTTATGCAATGATGTTTGGTTCAAAGAAAATAGGAGAAAATAAAAATAAAGGAAAAGATTTCCTTCTCATTTTCTTTCATTTAATTAGAATTGAAAAATTATAAGAAAAGATTGTTACAACTTCAAAACACATTTATTCTAATAAAGATTTTATTTTCATATACATCCTGCAATTTCATCAGAAGATTCAGAACCATAAAAAAAAAAACAATTTATTTTTTATTAAATTTTATTTTCCCGCAAATTTTCACCACAATAACCACAGCCTAAACGAAACATAGCGTCGAAATAAGGGACCATGATCCACTTGCCCATGCCTGGCCTTGAAAGCGCAGGAGCCCAAAACGCAAGGATGATCACCATCTATACAATTATAGCCCTACGAGATGACGCGACGCCGTTTCTCCTATGTGGTGAAGAAAAGCTTTTCGAATATCTAGTCTATCCCAGTATGCCACGAATCTCGCATCAGAAGACTGTTTACGAATCTTTACTATTTTACAGTTTGTCAAAAAAAAATATTTTAAAAAATTTAATATTCAAACAATCAAATCATTTACCGTCAAATCTAAACTGTATCTTAATTTTTGACTGTCAGCATCTGTCACATAATACAGTAAAATTTCAATATTATTATTAAAATCAAAATCATTCTATTCCATCCCAAAATCATCCTGATTTTGAATGATTCTAAACTCACTTAGCATCATAAAATTAAAATTCTTTCAAAAACCAACCAACAAATCTCAATTTTGCATGTTTGATCAATATATATCACAAATCTGTTTATTTTTTCAGATATTGGCCTTCGGAGTCTCAATTAATATATGACTTTTTTCAATTAATAAATTATGAATTAGTTTAGTTTTGATTTAGAGAAAATTTGAGGAAAATAAATATGAGTAGTAAAATGAAATACATTTTTACAAATGTCATTTATTTAAAATGAACAAAATTGAATGAAAATTTCAAAATTCTGTTCAATTTATTTTAAAAAAAAAATTCCAATCAATTTCCTTTTTCTGAATTAAACATAAAATTTCCTATTTACAAATTTGAACTTAGACCTCTACTTTTAATCTTTGTAGTTTTAGGGTGAATCCATCCCCTCATATAAACCAATGAGCATTTAACATTGGATCAGCGTTGAGCCCAAAATTTTCCACATGATATTCGGCCGTTGCCGTTGGTTTCGGCTCCGACAAGACTTGACCCTCATCACCCAATATAATAAGGGCATCTTTAACGGAAGTTCATGGTAGAGATTTATGTGAGAATATAAAACTTACTTGACATGAAGCTGTGTTGTGGATCATCGTTTATACTCGTCTCACATGATACCGCTTCACGCAGATGATGCGCTCCATGGAAACTATACGGCATTTCTAATTTGAAAATGTCGTATAAGGTATAACACTTATATAGCGTTTTCAGGTCAGAAACGCCGTATATGTTATTGATGAATGTTTTTACGATGTTTTTAAGTTATAAACACCGTATATGCATTTGGAGTTTTTAAAATAATTTGGGTTGGGCTTATACGGCGTTTTAAACACAGTATATAGTTAAATTTAAATGTTTAAGTTTGGTTTTTATTTTGTGCTATGCGCTCCATTTTGGGCTATGCGCTCTATTGTGTGGTTTTTGTTTTATTTAAGTTTGGAGTATACAACATTTAATATCACATTTAATATAATATTATTATTGTTTGGTGAAAATTTTTAATTTTGTATTTTTTATAAATCTCAAAAAATAATACAAACAAATATTCACAATATAATAAAAAATTTAATACATTGGAAGTTAGTTTAAGTATGAAAAAGTATAAAAAATATAGCATAATATGTGGGTCCCATGCAAAGAATTGTATAAAAATTTATGATTATGGGTGAAAGATTTATAAAAATGAAATTTATGGAAATACTAATGCGACATGACGCAAATCACATGTAGCATGACACAAACCTACTTTTCAGATTTAAGATTTATGGATTAAAAATGTCCTAATACTCCTGACCCGTACGTAATTCGAATTTATGGGGACTATGAATCTGGTCCCCCTATCCCGACACAAGACACCGCCCACTCTACGTTGTTGTCAGCAGTCAGGTGTCGCACTGTGATCGGGCTCCACCACATCATGTATCTTATCCAAAAAACCACGTCCACATGGCCGTGTTTCTATATAATATTTTCAAATTTCTTATTTGTCATTTAAGTTAAATTATGGATATAAATTTCTTAAAATATATAAGGGCCGAATGACAACCATCGTAGCTTTGCTGTGTTTGCCGATGTTAGTTTAATCCGATCGCTGTGTCGGCCCCACACGTTGTCGGATTGGTAAAGTGCCCCCACGGGTTCCCCAGCCAGAACGACATCCAACTCGCCCCAGTTGTAAGTCAGACGTGTCCGGATAAGATCGTCTAGTTGGATCAAATAGTAATATGAATGCCTTTTGGCCATCCAAATTTTTGTCTGACACTCCGGATAGGATGACTTGAGGTAAGGGAGGTTGTATAGATGAATGAAGAGGTTGTATGCTTTCATAAATCTGATAATCCGATGGTTGACAAATTAGCTTGAGAATAGAAATTAAGGTAATATTGACTTGTTGGCCTTGGCAAACTGCGCAAGTAATAATCTCACATGTCTGTCTCAGTCACAAGCTGAATAATGCTTCTAGATCTTAGCTTTGATAAGCATGTTATGAGCGTGCATAAACTACTCTATGCAAACAACGGCAGATTCGTTGAAAAATTATACTAACACATTATTAATTTTTTAATAATTAATTCATGATGCATATGATGAACCAACTCAAATCTAGGAATCTCCTTATCAACTATCCAACAGTAAGTTTAACTCTGCACTGTAAAAAACCTGGAGCTCAACCAGACATCAATTTTGATCCCTTTCTAGCAACAAATTTGAAATTAGCGTTTAAACATTCAATTAAGGATTAAGATTTCATAATGTCATGTCATTTACAACTAATTTAAAATTACACAGTTTTGAACTTATGCCACCAATCATGATTTGTCACATGTACAATTAAATTTGAAATGTATTTCCAAAATCAATACCACCTTAATTTATTTTAAAACCATCCTTTTATTAACTAAAACAACCTTATTTTGGATTGCTGCAAAATTATGAAATGTTAATCCTTCAATTAATGATTTTTTTGAAAAACTATATTTTTTACAAGTTTCTATATCCATTCTACTCTTCTATTCTTTTTATTTTTCAAATTTACCCTACTTGAAAAAAACTACAATTGTAAATAAATTTTTTTTTCTCAAGAAAATAACAGTTTCAAATAGTGGTTCTATTTTCTATAAAAATATCGATTTAGAATGCACAAAAATCATAATTTTGAATCACGGTTTAATTTTTTTTAATAAAATTATCGATTTGAAACTGCGATTTTATTCGAATATGGTAAATTTAAAATTAAAATGAATAGTAGAATAGAATGAATATAAAAATTTATAGAAAGGGTAATTTTTACAAAAATCTCAATTAATATATTTTTTTTATAAGTTGCTCTGTAGTTCTTCCGGCAAGTCCGCGTCAGAGATTCGCCACCGACTGTTTGCTGACTCATCCAACCTCCACCCACAAGTGACGCGGCTCTAATAACCACAGTTTCATCCAACCCCACTCCTATAAATACGCTCCTTCATCCACAACCAATTCAACAAACCAGCTGAAACAAAATCCCCAAATCTCAAACCCTAATCTCCTCGACAAGTCATCAATCCACATTTCAATGGCTTCCGCTCCAGCCTTTTCCTCCTTCAGCTCCACCGCGCCATTCTCCGCCGCCAAATCTACCTCCACTCGCCGCCCAGACACCGCATGCTTCCGCCCGGACACCGCATGCTTCCGCCCCTCCCGAATCTCCGCCGCCTACGCCTCCGTCGAGCGGCCACGCACCTCGGCCTCTACCTCCGCCACCACGCTCTACGACGTGCTGGGCCTCCAGACCAGCGCCACTTGCCAGGAGATCAAGCAGGCGTACCGGAGGCTAGCGAGAGTCTCCCATCCCGATGTGGCCTCATCCGGCGCCCACGACGACTTCATCAGGATTCATTCCGCCTACGCGACCTTGTCCGATCCGGAGAAGCGAGCCGACTACGACCGCGCCGTGTTCGTGCGGAGGCGGCCCGCGAGCTACTCGACAGCAGCGACGCCGGTGTATAGCAACCGGAGGTGGGAGACTGATCAATGTTGGTAGTTGGGTTACTGGAGATTTAAGATGTTGTTACGATCTCAAGTTTTATTAGGGTTGCTGTAAATCTCAGAAGCGTACGTATAGATGATGGTGATATTTGAACGCAGGCCAGTTTTATCCGAAGCCTGTTAATTTATTTGTATCTGGATTAGGCTTTGGGTTTAATATTTTGTGTTAGTTAATCTTTGGATTCAAATAAGATAATTTTGATTTGCTGAAAATAAACCTAATCCAAATTTCAAGTTTGTTTTGTCTTAATTTATAAAATTTATCTCTTAATGAATGTAAATAAGTTGATTCAAATTGAACCAAATTAATAAATTTGAGGTTGAATTTATTTGTGCCGAGTTGTTTGAATTTTCACTTGATTTAGGTTGGAGAAAAATATTTTCAGTAAAAATAAATTTTATTAAAATATAATCTAAATTATAAATCATTGACGCGCATTTCCAACCACGCGGACTCAGGCTGCGAAACACTTCGGCACCGTCGGAGATGCAGAAGAGTCAGAAGGAAGAATCGGAGGCCAAGGAGAGGAGGAGCCGTAACTGGACCTTGCGGCGTTGACTGATTCGCAAGTCAAACGCTTACTTAAGTAAGTGACTGGACGAAGTGAGCTTCATATTCGCGGATTTCGAGATCGGACGGTCGAAATGTATGTTGGATGAACTCACTTTTCCGTGTTTTGAATGGTTGTTTGTAGAGCGGCAGAACTCCGAGCTGTTCGAGGCTACAGCGCTTGTGAAGGTGGTAGCATTATTGTTAATCGCTGTCAATTAATTCAGTGAAGAGTGTATTTGGAGCCTGATTTGGCAGATTGTGGGCTTCTGTCATGTTATTTATCAAAAACGCAGTCAACATGCTTGTTAAATTGTTGCAGAGATTCGGGAGTGATGTTCGTGAAGGGAAA
>NQLW01000001.1:286621-316113 GCA_002312845.1 Kalanchoe fedtschenkoi
ACCTAGTCTGACTGCAGGACAACTTTTGCGGGATGTAGATCCGGAGGTGGTAGAAGAGTTAATTTTAGCCGCGAAAGATGGTGGTGTGACCCAAGAACTGGCATCTCATGGTTCAGTGTCATTAACGATTGAAGAAGGTGATGACAGTGAGGAAGAACATGAAGAAGAGGAATCTGATGAGGAAGATAAAGTTACGGCGGGTCATTAATTTTCTCCAAAGTTAGCAGGTTTTGTGATCATGGTTACAAAGTGTTATTATCTGTAACTACCATTGCATAGTATGCAAAGTTGACGGGGCACAATGTTCAACATCTTGATTCTGTTTTCAGGTATCTCATATTGAGAGGGAAAGTAGATGGTTTGATGGCCTGGCCAGTAAGGATGTCAGTATTAACAAGGAAGTCTATTCTATTCAGAGCATTAATTTGATCGTCAGGTACCAAGATTTCAGCCTCCTTTTCGCCTACTTAAGCAAGTTAATCTTGTTTTCTGTTTCCTTCTCTCCCGTCCTGTATGGAAAGTATTTGCATTTGTTATGAGTTATATGAGACCCTCGACAGTTATGTGAAGATCAAACCAGTCAGTTAAACTACTAGATAACATTGTAGCAGTGGCGTATTGTTACAATCCCACATTAGTTGCACAAGAGATTGCGCAATGGTATTTAAGTTCAAAGAGTTTTCCCACCTAATATACTTGTTTTTTGGGTTGACTCTTCCTTTGAGTTTAAGTACCTAACACGTATAGTTTTGCTGATCCTTATTCAAATAAAACCTTGTCTTGAAATGATGCAACCAAGTGGGCAGTTTAACTTCAATTGGCACATGTAGGATGGTTGCCGTAAATTTGTTAATCACAATCCTTGCACCATTATGCTTGATTATTTTCACATTATTACTGATAGTAAATTTTCATTTGTTGATGACAATGTTCTTTTTGTATAACCCTGTTGGTCTCATCGTTATTCTCTGCAGGAGTTGCACAAACTTGTCCGGAATGTGCAATTAGTTTAAGAGCAGCAAGAAAGTATAGATGAGAACAGCGAAGAGCTTTATCTGAAACTAATGAGGGCTCAAAAATCTTGAACCATTTTCTTTTTTCTCTCGCTAACAGCATGCCAACTGACTGAAGTCACAGCTGTTTAACTATTTGTTACTCTGCAGTACTGCTCCTCGTTTACTTAATAAGCTCTAAACTTATTATATATGATAGTTGTATCACATTTCCGCCATGGCTAGTTGGCTAAGTTACTTGCCAACTTTTTTGGTTGGGGTTTGTTAACTTTGTATTCTCCGCTCTCAAGGTCAAGATCTCATTAGCTTAGGAATCATTGATATTCACCACATTTTTTTAAGATGGTGAGCCTCTGAGCTTACAGTTTTGTTTGTTCGTATTGATGCTAATTAGTCATCTTGCATGTACCTTGTATAAATGATCCATTCATGAAGCTGGTAGTGATAATGATCAATTGTTGCATCAGTCTACTACTACTACTACAGTACTACACTCTTATGATAAAATGTCATGTAGAAACGTTCTTCCTGCGTCAAAGGGATTTTGTGAGATCGGTGTTCATTAATGAAGTGAGCATGATTTCTTATTGACGTTTACATGCACGGCAGTTCAACGGTCATGGATTGGATTTGTTTTTTCAGTTGCATTGGCAATTTGATCACAGATCCTGCACTGACCTTCAGTTTTATGTTTTTAGTTGTTACGGGATCCAGTGAGCAGAAGGCTGTGTTTGGATTGCACCCTTTCATTTTCAGGCGAAACTAATTCCCATTCATCGACTGGTTGGAAATACTCTCTATGTTTCACTTCATGGACTGACTGGAAGTTCTTAGGCTGTTTTCGTATTTTTGGTCATCTAGTGTTATGCAACTGCACGTCTGAATTGTTAGTTGCACTCGTGAAGCTGCGTTTTTTTTTTTAATATCTGGAGTACTTCCCATTCATCGACTGGTTGGAAATACTCTCTATATTTTTTGATCTGGAAAATGGTTGCTGCGTGTTTTTGAAAATGTGAGTAAAATTTTATCAGGATCATTTCAGAGTTATTACTAGCTTGCATAAAAATTGTGATCTTTTCAGAGGGTGCAGTGCTCGGTAATAGCTACATTTTTCTGGCTCTGTTTAAATCATAAATTTCTACTTCTGACCACCGGGAAAATAAAGTAGGGATTTCTAGAAGACTTTAAGATACAGATCTTATCTGAAATTGTGGTAATAGTTCTTATACACTCACTTCCACAACCACACAGGACTCCGTTGAAGACAGTTCTGATGTGGAACACCATCAGTATAACACTCTTTACACTTCATAAAGACGAAGTCCGTGTCTGGTAGGCCTTCTCAAGCTTTTTTAAATATCAAATCTGCACAATGTGGTTATGTCATACTTTATAAGGACTAGAGATAAGCTTTCATTTAAGTATAGGATATACTGACCGTGAGCTCACATTGCCCCACTATTATATGCCATAAAAAGTAGTATGGCTTGATCAAATTGTAGCAAATTGATTTATGTAAATCTATGCAATTGATTGATTTTAATATTTTCATTATGGTTAAAAAGGTTTGATTCAAATAAAATTTTAATCAGTGACATGTTTGTGCATGAGTAAATTATCATCAGTTTTTGAACTTTTGTTCAGTGTGTGCGCTGAGAGTGTCTTGTGGAAATGGAGCTTGGTGAAACTGAACTAGTTTTTTATGTCTGTAAATATGATTTTGATCATGAGCATGTTACTGGCAACATGGAACTTTGTGTAGACTAGAATATGGATTAACACTAAAATATATAAATAAGTCATTGTGAAGAAAGGTCCCATCTTCATTTCTCTGTTCACAACCTGTCACTCACCTCCTTCTCTCATACATCCTTTCTGTGAAAGCTACCAGAAATCTGTAGTCTTTTTTCTTTCTTCTGTCATCTCTCTGCACCTCACCAACCCATCCCTCCATCTGGTTCCTGGCTGAATAACTGAACAGAATGAAATTTTTTTGTTTCTGTTCTCTCTACATCCTGATGCTTCTTCTCCTGCTTCAGACTGGTACATTATTATTCAGGCGTCATTTTGTATTTCTATAGTTTTTATATGTTTCTTTGGTGAATCATTACCAGCTCCCTGGCAATTGGTGAGGTTCAAAGTTTAATCACTTTCCCCTCTGGCTTTGTAGGTACATTTGCAGCTACATTCACTGTGATTAACAAATGCGATTACACAGTGTGGCCTGGCATTTTATCCAACTCAGGCAGTCCGGAACTTGACAGTACGGGTTTCGAGCTGAGACCTGGGAGCTCACGCTCCTTACAAGTCTCGCAAGGCTGGTCAGGGCGATTCTGGGGGCGTACTGGCTGCACATTTGACCCCACCACCCTCCAAGGAGCCTGCCTAACTGGAGACTGCGGATCAAATCAAGTCCAGTGCAATGGGTTAGGCGCAGCCCCTCCCGCCACTCTGGCTGAGTTTACAATTGGCTCTGACTCATCCCAGGACTTTTACGATGTCAGTTTGGTAGACGGATATAACTTGCCTCTGATTGTTGAAGCAGTGGGCGGGTCAGGTCAATGTGCCACAACCGGCTGCTTGGCTGATTTGAATAGACAGTGTCCAGCGGAGTTGCGTGTGGCAACGGGTGGTGAGGGTTGTAGGAGCGCCTGCGAGGCGTTTCAAAGTGATGAGTATTGCTGCAGCGGGGCGTACGGAACACCAGACGCATGCAAGCCCTCTATTTATTCGGAGATATTCAAAGCCGCATGTCCCAAGTCTTACAGCTACGCTTACGATGATGCTTCTAGTACTTTTACGTGCAGTGGAGCAGACTATACAATCACATTCTGCCCCTCAATCACAAGGTATGTATGCATCTTGTACCTGAATCTACTTGCCGTTTCCAATTGAGAATTTCAATTCAGTTCAAACTTCAAACACAGCATGTTTTATAGATGCTTCTTCTCTCCTTCAACCTCGTGAGAGGCCTTCCTTTTCTGTAGGTTCAGTTGCATCACCGTCTTCTTCCAGTCTCACTGACTCAACCTTATCACTTATATTTGTCAAATATGCTGACAGATAAACAAATCATATCGTGGGTGGTAGATGATTAAGGATTGGGTGTAAAGAAAGCTTGTCAAAGTTAAACTATTGATATAATCTTTAATGTATCTTTAAGCAAACTGATCAAGTTGATAAAGATCCCACTTCTGTGTAGAATTACAGTTGTTCATGATTAAGCAATCAATGTATAATCCATGTAATGTGGCTAATTTGTTTGTCACTCACTTCAGCAAGAAATCAGCAGCAATGGATTCACCAAATAGCTCAACGGGATCATCCCCAGGTAGACCACACAACGAGCCAACCGGATTTGACACCTCCTGGTTTACAGACATGTTTAGCAGCGGAGGCTCGTCCAAGACACAAACTCTGGTGACTCTGTTGCATGTAGCCGTGTTTGTTTCTTTGTATTTGCTCTTGTAGATCTCCACGGAAACTGTACATACATTCATCCTATTGGTAAAGATTCGAGTCAGGACTGGTTTTCTTATGGCCTGGCTCGTGGGAAACACAGCTAAAGTTTGTGTGGTGAAAAAGAAGTCGGAGAAATTCCAAGAGGGGGATAGAAAGTTTTTGCAAGGCACAAGCACATGCATGCGGACTTTATTAAGCTTTTGTTTTTTCCTTTTTATTGGTTATAAAATTTATTTGTTAGTCTTTAAAAGAGTGTCAAGATTAAAGTGTAATGCAAGTGTCTGAATAAATTAAATGGAGGGTTTGGTTTGATGTGAATCCGAGTAAGCTGATAATCCTTTCTAAATGTGCCCAGTATGCTGGAATTGTAAGGATTGAATTTCTGGAGCGCGTCCTTTTCATTTCCATTCAAGCTAATCTACGCTTATAATGGCCCCTCTAATAAGTCAGCATAACTTTTCTATCAAAGCACAATGAACCATTGAAAAATTAAGAGGTGCATAGAATTCTCTAATTTTAAATTGCCTCATTTCTTATTGGGTTGGACATACAGAATCAGATTTGAAGCTGAAGGGGGAATGGATTGATTTTTTATTTATTTGGTGGACGGCTGCTGTATGTCCTGACTCCACATGCAGTAGTACAATGAAGCCTAAAATAATCAACTGATTAAAATCGTGCAAGTGAAATCTTGTAATGGGAGTCACAAATAAATAAGTCAAATTCCATTGTTATGCAACTTTAAATGGGTATGTAACAACGGCATAAGTTGTGCTTACAAGTCAAATTCCTTTGTTATTTCTGCAACTAGTGGGCGAGCCGGTTGAAGGCTAGAGGTCTGCTTGATCTTGGATATGATTTCTTCCACTGACCCAGTTGTATTCACGTGGGCTTTGATTGCGTCCTCTCCGAAGCACACAACCTTGGGTTGCGTCCCGTCCAGAGGAGATGAGTTCTCGGGGGATCCAAAACAAAAGTGCCCTTAGAAGCGCTGTGCTCAAAAATTGATGATTAGTAAATGAAGTTGTCACTACAAAGTAGTAAGGCTCCAGGTACGAGTTAAACAGAGAAGAAGATAACTGTAAGTACCATAGCTTCCATTTGTTCACAACGCAGTTCCGAATTAAGGGGTACATCCAGAAAAAAGATGTTCAAAACAGACAGGCTAATTAGCAACCAACAAAAATCCCCTAGGAGGCGCTCTTTCAGATTAAAAATAAGCTTCCTGGAGTAATCTACAACTCATCCTTCACAGAAGAAGGCTCAGTGTCCTCATCATCCTGTGTTGACTCAGCTTCATAGTTGGGAGAGTCGGTGGACGTTTTGGCGTCTGTATCAGCCTCTACTTCCTCAACTTCATCCTCTTCCTCGACAGTTGCATCGGGACTGATGTTTAGGCTGGTTTTCACTGAGCTGTATATGCGAGAGGCAAAATCCTTGGGGTCACTTAGCATGAAGCCACTCTCCATCAGTGCTGTTTGGTAAATCAGATAAGCTGTCTGCTTCACACCTTCATCCTGAGGAAAAAAAAAATGTTTGCGGAGCAGCAATCAGCAATTAACGATGAGTGATGTGAAAGTGGAAGAAGACAAGGCAAAGGTTATTATATTTTACCTCAGGGTCAGTGACCACTCTTTCACGAAGCTCCTTAATGATTGGGTGGCGGGGATTGATTTCAAGAACCCTCTTGCCGCGCATGTATGCCTGCTTGTTAGCATCGGAAAGTGTCTGTGACTGCATGATTCTTTCCATGTTTGAGCTCCATCCATATTTTGATGTCACAACAACACAAGGGGAATCAGCCAGTCTGTTACTGATCTTCACATCATCCACATTTTCTTTAGCTAGAGCACCCTTCCACCATTTGGTCAAGTCCTTGAATGATTCTTTCAGTTCCTTGTCTTTCGAGTCTTTTCCTAGTTTCAAACCTTCTTTAGACACATTCTGGAACTTCTTGTCCTCGTAATCCATTAGATATTGCATGAGGTACTCATCAACTGGATCGGTGAAGAATATAACCTGCCAAGACGAACATCGATGAATGATGAAACATACTATATGAAAAGGCCTCGTAAAGTACAAAAAATCAACAGTTTTCAACACACCTCATAGTTTTTCTTTGTAAGTCTCTCAAGGAAGGGTGACTTCTCCAACTGTTCTTTGCTGGTTCCAGTGATGTAGAAGATATCCTTTTGGCCAGATTTCATTCTTGAAATATACTGGTCGAGAGAAGTTAGTTTACCATCTGATTTTGAGCTGCACAGAAGAAATGCAAACACAAAAATCAATCCTGGAGTTACCCAAGTCCAGAAATACCGACGTCACTGACAATAAAGAATGTTAGCTTACGTCTCAAATCTGAGAAGTTTTGCCAAGCGGTTCCTGTTGGTAGCATCTTCAATAATTCCAAGCTTGATGGATTTCCCAAACTCATTCCAAAATTTTGTGTATTTACCTTTCTTCTCATTGTCATCGTCAGATTTCTCAACTTCTGTTACCAATAAAATCTCCACATTAAAAATGACAAAACTACCTAAGGTTTGGGACTAGTGGAAAGACGATTATTGCCTATGAAGCAACATAGTATATGGAAAAATTAGTAATGTAGGTCACCCAGTAATTTGATAACATAAAATGCACAAAGTAAAATTAGAAGAACAGACTGTGATACTAGCCTTTTTCATCCTTGTCGTTGGACTCATCTGGGTCCTCCTCAGCAATCTTGCGGATCATGTCAAGGGCCTTTCTGATAAGCTTCTTCTTAATAGTCTTCAAACTGCTATGTTGTTGAAGCATTTCTCGGGACACGTTTAGGGGTAGAGTGTCAGAATCAACAAGACCCTGCATAGAGCAACAATAGATATAATGTATCACTACAAAACCTTTGTGAAAGCAAATTGTAGTGTTTGGTAGACTATCAGTAATTCAGTACCTTCAGGAAGCTCAAGTATTTGGGCAACAACTCATCAAACTCGTCAGATATGAACACCCGTCTGACAAATAACTTCAAGTTTGATTTGTTCGAGTTGTAGTAACTCTCATAGAGATCGTGAGGGGCCTTAGGAGGAACAAACAAAAGAGCTTTGAACTCAACATCACCTTCAGCACTGAAATGGCTCCACGCTAATGGTTTATCTTCCCCGAAATCCTGTTCCCACCCACCATATGATCAAATTACTCTTGAATTGAATGAGACTGAGCATCATCAAAATTGATGGTAGATGTCTGCGGAAACATGACATTACCTTCGCCAGTGTGTGGTAGAATTTTGTGTACTCTTCTTCAGTCACTTCCTTTGGGCTCCTCAACCAAATAGCCTTGACGTCATTCAGAAGTTCCCACTCATAGACAGTTTCCTTCACTTTTTTAGTTTTTTCTTTTTCCTCGGCTTCAGCATCTTCGTCTTTTTCAGCATCTTCATCTTCACTTTCCTCTTTGTCAGCTGTGATATGATTCAACAGGATCCAACACAAATATTAGAATTAAGTTGATCATGTAAGTAGATGTAAGGGGATGTCAGCAATATTCTTACTTGCATCATCACTGGATTCATCTTCATCAACTGGAACCTCAGTTTCGACTTCTTTGCTTGCCCAAATATAGATGGGAAAGTTAATAAATTCTGAATATTTCTTGACCAACTCCTGCAATAAAAACAAAGAAAAGTTGATAATATTTAACTAGAACTTAAGTGGAAAAGGAGGTAGAGAAAAAGGAGCTACAGTTTTTGAAAATGCCAGGTAAACTGAAAGTACTGAGGCTTAATGGCATTTAGAATATTAAAAAATGGAGTTTTACACAATGCATCAGTTTTTCAGAACAAAAGTTCAATTTCGTTAACTTATTTATTTTACTAAACTTAATGATCAAAACTCAATAGTATGGATTGTTCCGTATGTGTAAAAGATACAAGAAATAAATCTTTTAAGGCCGCGAGGATTGAGAAATAAAAATAATTTGCACTCAGATTTCTGCATCACCGACAATGTTATCATACTAACCTTTAGTTTGCTCTCTTCCAAGTACTCTCCAGCTTCATCCCTCAGATGTAAACGGATTTCAGTACCTCGTCCAAGAGGCTCATTCCATGTATCTTCCGACACTGCAAACGCACCATCAGCCTTGGACTCCCACACGTATCTGAAAAGAGGATTCATATTATATCCATTGGATACAACAAACTTAAAAACCTCACAATAACAACGAATTGAGAAATTTAATAAGGGCAGAACCCAGCTGAAGACTTACTGCTTGTCATCATTATGTTTGCTAATGACTTCAACATAATCAGCAACCAGATAGACCGAGTAAAATCCAACACCGAACTGCCCAATGAGATTGAGGTCCCCTCCAGTTTTCACCTTCTCGACAAATGCTACGCAAAGGAAATTTACAATATTGTCATCAAGTAATCCACAATCATACCTTAAGCACATGTTATGGAACAGAAATCCTCAGCTTTAAATTGAACATTACCTGAAGTTCCAGACTTGGCGATGGTTCCTAGATTCTTGATCAGGTCTTCTTTGGTCATACCAATACCTTTATCACGGATAGATAGAATTTTCTTATCCTTGTCTAGCTTAATCTGCAAAACAGGTATAAGTTTTTATCGGATCAGATCTCAGCTAATACACACTATAAATATCATTCATCCACGAATAGAGAGTTATTTTCTTTTTAAAAAAAAGTTCGAGACTCGAGTTTAATACTCCTTAGCACAATTAGCAAAGGTCACCAACCTGGATATCAAGCTTGGCACTTTCACCTTCGCCCAACACCTCCTTGTCAGTTAAGGAGAGGAACCTGATCTTATCCAAAGCCTAAGATAAACATAATTTGAATATTAAAACAGTCCTTGCAAATCCATGTGAGTAAAATAAAATAACAATAAAATTACTAACATCAGATGCATTGGAGATCAATTCCCTGAGGAAAATGTCTTTGTTGCTGTACAGAGAGTTGATAAGAATATCCATGAGCCTAGACACTTCAGCCTGAAACTCAAACTTCTCGGCATTGCTGCGCAGGTTTTTCCTAGAGATGGACTCAGCTTCCCTGCACCACAATCAGAAACTTCATTCAGCCCCTCATCTGTCATCTCAACCAAATGCAAAAAAGCAGGTTGAACAAAAATACTATGCAGACCTCTTGGCCACATCAGAATCAGTAGATAAGCCATGTGGAACAGCACCGAGTTTGTCTTCAACCTTGGGAGGATCCACTAGCTCATCAGAGCTCTCGTCTGCAGTAGCTTGCAATTTCCGACCTGTGTACAACAAACATCCATATCAAAATCTCAGCGCCAGAAATCCACTCCTAACCAAATCATTCTATATAATTCCGTACAGCAAACACTGCAAAAATGACTATCACGAATCCGCCATTTTATCGGGATAAATCACGCGTCACGATCCCAAATCTTCAAACCCTAAACCCCAGCGAACACTAAATACCTACGGAAACACTGTCCATTGGATCCAAAACCTGCCTCCATGAGTAAATGGCATCGCAAATCATCTCATACACAGCTTCGATCTGAGACTAACTACTAAAAAAACTACGATCAGAAATTCAGCAAGGAATCTGAAGTAATCGGAGTGTAATCTGACCTTGATCTGGAAGAAGAAAGAGAAGACACAGAAGAAGAACAACCGACGGGATCGTCCACTTCCTCATCCTTCAGCTACTTGGATCTGTTTGTTTCGTTTCGTCCTTGATCTAGTCGATGTGAGGATTCCTACACATTTATACAGACGATCAGGGGTTTGGCCAGCGTGGAGGATCGGACGGATGAGAGAAGACGTTGCACACGTGGCAAAATACTATTGGTTGGAGGTGCGTTATGATACGTGGATGATCCATGTGGTTTTACAGGGGAACTGTGTACAGACCTCCACTTGACTTTCATTTTGATTTGATCAAGGGTTTAACGTTGGGGCTTCCACATTAGTTTGTCCAATGCAATGATGCCACGTATACAAAATCGACGTACAAGGGCCAGGGAGGGGGCGTTCAATTTATTTATTTTTTGTGTGGTTTATACTTAGAATTTAGGGATAAAATCCGAAAGAAATACTAAGCTATCACCACTTATGTAACTGCGGTCAGAACTATCATGATTTTCAAAAAAAGATACGACGGAAAAAAAATTAGAATGATTTTTTAAAATAAAATTTATCATTACATTCTTAAACTAATATTATTATAAGACTTAGATTTGTGTGCGAAAATTACGTCATTTGGTTATCAAAATAAACTATATCGTTTTGCGCACATAAGAAAACGATGTTTTTTGATAATCAAACGACCTAATTTTCACACACAAATCTAAGTCTTATAATAATATTAGTTTTGAAATGTAATGATACATTTTCTGTAAGAAAATCAGTCCAATATTTTTTGTGTCGCACCCTTTTTGAAAATCGTGATAGTTCCGACCGCAATTGGGTAAGCGGTGATAGTTCAGAGCCTCTTTTGGATTTTTCTCCTAGAATTTAAATCAAATAAAAAAATTAGGGGAAAAACCCAAAAAAGCCTTGAACTACCACCGCTTACCCAATTGTGGTCAAAACTATCACGATTTTCAAAAAGGGTGCGATAAAAAAAAAATTGGACTGATTTCTAAATTAAAATTCACCATTACATTCTAAAACCAATATTATTATAAGACTGAGATTTGCGTGCGAAAATTATGTAGTTTGATTATCAAAAAATGTCATTTTAATTTTGTGCGCAAAACAATATAATTTATTGTATTAATTGACATGTTCATCAAAGATATAACCCCAATTAATGAAAATTCTAGATTCAGACATATATGGAGTGATTTCGAAGACAGATGACTACTCCCTCCGTCCTCTAATACATGTCGTTTACGGTTAATTTGAGTAAATTAAGGTGAAGTTAATGCTAGCGGTTGAACAAATTTAATAGGTAGGTGGTTAACATTTTTTTGAAAAAGTTCGTGAAAAAAATAAAATTGGTAGATGATTATTGGTGAGGAATGTATTCTTTATTGATTATGATAATGAAGTGATTAATGTTTGACATTTTAAGGTAGTTGTTGATATTAAATACGCATTGAAAATTGGTAAGTGACAAGTAAAAATTGACAAAAAAATTCGGTTAAGTGACATGTAAAAGAGGACAGAGGGAGTAAGCTTTTAAACAAAAATTTATTCCTAAAATCAATGAAGTGGTCTCTAAAGATATATTTGTAACTTTAAAAATGAATTTAAATCTTAAATTCACTAAAATATCATACAAAGTACGTGTTATAACTTCTAAACCAAATTTTAATCCAGAACAAACAAGAGAAAATAATATAAAATTTATTTTTCATTTCATTTTCATTTTCATTTTCTTACCATTTTATTTGAACAAAACACAAACTTACAATTCTGATGCATCAAAACAATAGTAAAAAGCATTGCATAATGCATACAAAACCAAAAAGGAAGAGCGCAACCGAAAACTGGTCAAAACCCAACAAAAAAAAGTTGATTTTTTTTGTGATTGATCTATTTGGAAAGTTTATTTTCTTTTCTGACATTAATTTTATTTATTTTCTAAAATGAACTATTTTTGCCTAGACTTCAGATGAACCCAAGAAGCGATTTGAATGATACAACGATTTGATTTAGATGAAACACTATTTTAAACAATAATTCTTAAAAAGTATATCATTTCAAGAAGTAATAAGATTGTTGTCTCAAATATCATTAAAACGTTGTTTTAAACATCAATTCGTGAAAAATATATTGTTTTAAAACAGATTAAAATAGAGTTCGCAAAGGAACAAACTTTCCAAATAAGCCATTCCACTAAAAAAAAAATCCTCTATCAATTAAATAATGGAGATTATGGAGTGAGCTTGGTATCAAGAAGGGTCGAAATGAGAAACAAAAGCAGTTCAGGGACTGGTTTGTAAATAATAAAATAGTCAGTTGGGTGAGGAATTGTGTAGTTTAAAATGGGAAACAAAAAAGGTGGCGGCTCTCTGCATATGCAAGAGATGAAGGCCATGCCATTGCCACGCACCGGTGAAGTGGACGCGAAGAAAAGAAGCCAACTCTTGTTTGTTAATAAATCACCATCTTCATCTTCTGCCACCAGTTAACCCTTCCTTACTCCAACCTATAATTCCTCTTCCCGTCAATATCACATCATCATCATCATTTGCCAATCATTTCTGTCATCCTCTCTCGCTCCTGTACATGTGTTTGAAAGTGTAGTTTGCATTCTGGGACATGGACAGCGATGGAGATGGGGTGGTGGTCGTCAAGCGCGCTGAGATTGACACGCGGCCGCCCTTCAGGTCTGTGAAGGAGGCTGTGAGCTTGTTCGGGGAGAGAGTTCTGGCGGGTGAAGTCTACGCCAATAAGCTGAAAGAGGTAACTGGCTCATGCACAGACATTGCTACAGTATATGAGTTTTGGGTATTCTGGGTTTTGAGATTTTGATTGAGTTCAGCTGCAGCGAAGTGGAGATAGTGACGGAAGCTGCTACTCCAATGGGGGGAGTGATGACATGGCGGCTGAGCTGGAGGAGACGAAGCGGAGACTGGAGAAGGCCAGAGCAGAGGGGGCCAAGCTGGCTCACTCTGTGGCCTCTCTGAAGCGGGAGCTTGAGAGCACGAAGCGGGAGCTGCAGCGGATGAAGGAGCGGGATGATCAGGAGGTGAGCATGGGTCAACAACTGTCTAGAAGATTTGAGTTCAGGAATGATCATGAAGAGGCTACTTCATTTAGCCAGACACCGGAGCTGCAGAGGAAGAGGTATGTGACCTTCGCCAATCCACCTGCTGCTGTCGCGCACGTGATAGTGCCACCGTTCCCAGAAATGCTGCTGGAGAGGCACCCCTCATTGAGGCAGACGAGGAAGAAGAAGCCATTGATACCCTTAATTGGAGGGCTTTTCTCCTGGAAAAAAGGTGGCGGCTCTAGACATGGTTAATGGGTTCAAAGCCTGGTGTACTTACGGCTATTCTTGTCTTAATGTATACTTCTCAAATTCTGAATAAAAACATGAAAAGCTGAACATTTTGTTTCCACCTGTAACTCTTTTTGAGGTTTATACCAAATCCAGCTGAGTTCTCTTCAGTTGGCATTACTACCATGTACATCAACAATCAACTTTGAACCACTAGTTGATAATTCAGCCATTGACAGCAGCCTGTGGATTCCTTCTCATACGAGCTCGCGTCACGCGCTGGGTATCCTCCATGATGGTCTCCGGTGGAGCGTTTGAGTCTTTGGGCTCTGATGAAGAAGGTAGGTCAATCTGCATGGCTTCTTTTCCAGAGGCTGCTGCTTGTTGGTTGCTTGTTAAAACAGTGGACGAGTTTGAACTCGACGATTTATCCTTCTGAGATGCTGCTGCAGTAGCTGGAGCAGATTTTGGGACTTCAGGAAGAACCACATATTCTTCTTCAATTTCTTCTTGACTGGATGATGAACTAGAAGTTGGGGAAAGAGGTTCTTGGTTTGGAGGAATTGCGTTAGGTGGTGGCTGATTTGCTGTGGGTCTGCGCATTCTTGCACCAGCTTGCTGCCGCTGCAACGTCAATTTTCAAACAGTTTAGAAAATAACTGTCACAGATACCCTTACCCTGGGACAGATTCCGTGACGGCATCAACACTAGAAATATTTAATGGCATGATTGACGACAGTGATATGATATGAGATGACAGCAAACTTAAACTCTTCTACATATATAACCAGCTGCCAGTAATATACTACCCTTTTTTGAGAATGGAATGAAATCCATTAAAAAAATGAGAACCAATTACATATAGATTTTGGTAATCAACAGTTTGTTGAGCAGAATCTTTAGGAACCTGGCACTTACTGGAACAGGGCGAGGAGGTGGAACTGATTGTGATGCTATGTACTGCAAGATATCATAAATCCTGGTCTGACTATAGGTGGCAGCTTTCTGAAATGACACCACTGCAATATCTCCAACCCGAGTTTTTAATTCCATCAAGTTGCGGTCAATCTTAGTCTCATGCTTTGCGAGGTAAGGTCTAAAGAAAGAACTATAGACATATGTTGTTCCCTGTTAATGTCAAAACAAGGTAAAGCCTAAATATGAGATAATTCATAAAGGTATGTGACAAATCTCCAGGATGAATGAAGGAAGGAAAAAGTTATACCCTCGTCTTTGGAAACCACAAGTATACAATAAATGCTAATTTGGCTTCACTGTACATTGGGATCCTGCATTTCAATAAGGGAACAAAAAGAAGCAATCTACATAAAAAAATACAAATCTAGAAGCCTTGTTATCTAAACAACCATGCTACCAAGTTTGGTATGCTTACCATGAAATAAAGGCATCCCCTATCCTCTCTCCTATAGTCAAAACAGCAACTAAAATCCTGTATTTCAGGAAAAAAAAAATGCATGTTTTAGTTAAGACTTCGCCGATTCTTTCATGGAAAAGATATACATATGGTGACTAGTGATAGATACCAGTATTTGCACCAGAAAAGAAGCAGCTCAATATCAGGCTTATTCAGCTCCACACATTTGTAGCACTCATAAGCAGGATATGCATAACCTAAGATCATCCTGCAGAATACGAGGAAGGATGACTATCACGTATTTAAATTTGCAAATGTAATTGCGAAGAGTAAAGTAAGAATCATTTAAGATAGCATACACAAGTCCCCTGGTCAAGAAGCTTCCTATCATGTTGTCGTCTGGGTAATCAGTACAAAGTCAGGCACCACAAGATCAACCCTAATCTGCAGGTTAAAAAAAAAAGAAGAATATGGACAAACAAGTTCGTTATACAAAGAGAGACATCAATAATTTGAATTTTGATAAATAAGAGTTATTACGGAAATGATGGTCCAGGTTGATTCAGCAGCTAATCAAAAACTACCAAGAAAGAAATAGTAATCAATTGAAAATGAATCATTATAGAGATACTATGCAATCAAATGTTTTGTTACTAAAACAATCTTGCTCGACAAAAAACCAGACAATACCGTTGTGGGTAAAAACAATCAGCATAGTACCTAACTCACTGTTGGCAATATATTACCACCACACATGACTATGTTTTAGGTAAAGCCAATCTGTTAAGATTCAAGAGACTTGAAAAACCTCAACGAAACCTCCAATTCGGTCAACAAGCAATAAACGCCCCCGAATAGCTTTTGAATATGCAACAAGGATCAGCAACCCGATTTCAGGATCACATAAAGGCAGCCCAAATTCTTCAAAGAGCACCATTCAGGATCCCCATAAATACAAAGATATCTAAAACCTCCAGCTAACAACAAAACAAAACAATCAAACCAAAATCATGACAACTTCGAATCAATTAGGGGTTCACGTAGAGTTTAATTAAGAAACCTAGGGCACAAAGTAGCAACCAAACAATCATATCCAGTTCAAAAAAATACGTATTAGCCCCCTCAACACATGAGATATTTCGCATAGAAGACACTTCAAGAACGATAAGCATCTTTAAACAGCTGAGGCTACAAATTGAACTACGAAATGCTAAGACATAAAAAAAAGAGTACCGAGCTTAGAAGAGGCGCGAATGTTTCAACGGAATAGCTGCTGGGACAGCGGTGTCACATCGGCGATGAAACTCCGGTGGTGAAGCCCGGTCGGTGTGCGCGGATGAGAGAGAAGACGGAGGAAACTTGTTCAGAAGATAGACTGGTTTTGAAAAGAGCTAGTCTAATTAAATAATTATATATTTTTAGGTGTTAGTGGATTTATATAAATTATTCCTTAAAATCATAAAATCTTACAAATATGAAAATTTTAAAACACTAAAATCTTAAAATTAAAACACATTAACGTGTTAGAATCCTAAAATCTCCTAAAACTCAAAAGAAAAAAAAGAAAAAAATATATTTTAACTCAATTCATTACTTAACTTATTTAAGGTGACACCTCATATCTCATTTTTTCATATTTTTAAGACTCTGTTTGGTTAAAGGATAATCGTGCAAATGAAAATATAAAGTGTAACGGAATTTTAGGGTTAATTTAGTGGATATCAATTGAATAAAAAATAGAAAGAATGTTTATTTAGATTGAGATGGTCTTTTTAAAAATTTTACTTATATATTTTCATAAAAAAAGTATAAATGAAAAATTAAATAGAATCCATCATTTTTTTCTTATATCCTTACCCTAAAATTTTCCTTAAATCAAACCGTCTAAAAAATTTCAGATCACTTGTGAATAAGCTCAAGCGATGAAGTTGAATTATAAAAATTGTGATTTTCTAAATAAGTCTTGAGCAATATTTATCAAAATTGAACCGAACTCATTGATTTGATCAGCTTATTTATGCTTATTGGATTGCAAGTTGAATGGATTGGATTAAATCAGTAGATACAGTTGAAAACCATTAAATCAATTGATATTAATTTGAATTGATTGACTAATTACATACAATTAATTATCTAATCTGACCATCAATGCTTAATCAATACAAAATTATTACATTATTTGTTTCTTGTACATATCACTTAATCGAAATTTTTTATCCACTTGTATTTGTCAATTAATATTTTTCAATGCATATTTAATACCTAAAAATATCTCAAAAAATTAAACATTAATGATTTTGTTATCAAAATTAATAAAAAGACAATTATACACCAATAATAATTCATCAATTCTACATTTTGCAAACAAATTTAATATACATTAAATACTTACGTATTAAATTCATCCAACCATTAGCATTAAATATCACATTAATCTATTCAATTTAACCGTAAACGACATGTCAGGACCAATAGAGTATATAATTAACACACTCTTGGGAGCCATTATAAACTCCAACCACTAGGCTACACTAAATTACTTGTTATATTCAAATTTATATGGATTTATTTACTATTTTTAGTTACTTAATTTATATTTGAATGTCAAAATTAGTTATTACACTATTTAATAAATAATTGTATTAATAAATAACACAAAATATTTATTTTCTCAATTTTTTTATAAATTTATTATGAATTAAATCATTATTAAGTAGATTATTATTTAAAACATTACTTTAATAGGGTTTTCTTCAAACCGAATCGAACAAAATCAATTCGGTCTTAAACCGAACCGCTACAATTGGTTATGTTATGAAAATATAAAACCGAATAATAGAATTATGTTTTAATTTTATTCGGTCTTGAACCAAACCCAACCGACGAACAACCCTACTTTCATCATTTCATACATTGAATTTGATGAAATACATAAAATTTGTTCAAAAAGTGGTTATTTGTTTGAGATACATTGAATTTGATTGGATTAATTTGTTAGTGATAAGAATCACATTTTTTAACCAATTTACATCTAATTTTATTTCTCTCCTATTTTTCATCTATACCAAACAAATGATTTTACTAATTTTTCATGAAATTTTGCTTTCCGCCAAATTTTCCTTAAAACAAACAAAGCCTTAGAGCTTTTCCCCTAAATTTAATCAGTTTAATCATATGAGATAGTTTTATACTTCGTAAGCACATAGACTGATAGACAAATAAAAATAAGTTTGGTTTTTATAAAGAGCATTAACATTAAATCTCGGAAAATTAATTTAAACAAACTTAATAGTAACTTGATAACTTAATAAATGTACTTGTAGGGCTCGGAGATGCTGGGCTATTTATGAATGACCCCATTTATTTTCATCTATTTATATATTAATTTCACTTTATTAATTTGAATAAAGTTATTATTTAAAAAAAAGTAAAATAGCCTTATCAGAAATAGACATAAATAACGATAAATGGGTCACTTTATTTTTAAAAATAATAATTATGTTTAAAAATATATACATGAATAAATATTTTCACATCACGCATAGCAAACTTTTTCACTATTTTAACATCTTACCCTAATAATTTAGGTTGATCATGACGTGTTCATAGGTTAGTGGTGTCAACGATCAAATCTACTCGCAAAAATTCAGTTTCAGATTCTTTTCATTTGGGTTTTAATTAGATTCAACTCAATATGTTCATACATATAGAACTCAAATCCAAGAGTCATTATTTGGACCATTAGACCAATTAGATTCAATTTGTTCTTCATGTACTCAACCATCAAACAAAATAAACAAATAAAAATCAATTTATGAAAATAATAAATTTGAAAATTTTATTTTTTATAAATATTTTATTTTAAAAACAAATTAATGTTTTTTAATTTTTTCTAAGATATTTAATTTATTTAAAACTTAAATAGATTCATTATCAATGAGGACTCAAAAAATACATTATAAAAATGATGGGCATAATAGATCCAAAAAATTATAAGGGTAGACACTAATAAGTCTAAAGACTCCAACAAATCTAAAATTCACAAATACGGATCTAGATGGATCTGGCTCTAGATCCACCCTACTCAATTGACAGTCTTACGTTCAATTACTGAACTACATACCTAAGGTTGTGTTTGATTTAAGAAATATGAGAAAATTTTGAAAACATTGTATGTTTGGTTTAGAGAAAGTTTGTAGGAAAGAGAATCAAATGAAAAATGAAAATAAAATAAAATGAAATATATAAAAAAAATATTTCTCTTCCCAAGTTATTTTGATGTCAATTAAAACTACTTGTAATTGCTCAAAATCAAGTGTGATTGATGGTAATCAACCATTCAAATTATGTCACGTGTAAATTAAAATTTTATAAACTATTTTAGGAGAAATATGACAATATAAGATTGATTGATACAACTCAAAACTGCATCGTTTTGAAATTGTTTGAAATTGTTTTGCTATTTGGGATAGTGATCCTTCCTTTTTTTTTCTCAAATTGTCCTTAAACCAAACAAGTGGTGGTACTACTGGTAGACCACAAGGACATCTGTGTATCCGAGTCTGAGTCCAAATTATTCTTAATTCTGTGTGAAAATAATAAATTATGTATTCGTGTACCCCAATTAAACTTAAAAATATTATATTTATAATTGTATGCCCCAATTCAGCTTAAAAATGTTATCTTACACCAGTATTCAATTTAAAAATATTATATATTTTTTACACATTTATTTCAGTCAAAATCATTTCAATAATATACTTTAATTTTTTACCCAAAATAAAATTTGTAATTCTGTTACAGAACCAAACCCAGCCTAAATATATTTTCGCCAGAGCTCCTTAATTATCAAATTCAATTCATCACAGCTTCTATATGGTCCACCAACCTTATTATAAAAGTATTCTTCATTTTTATAACCAAAACATATATGAAAAACTTAATTTATTTGAGAAATCCGCTTACCCATCTTCATTTATATCGAAGCAGAAATCTGACATCCAAAAACAATTTGATGATAAGCCGAACATTATATATGCAACAATTATATTTAAGAAATAGTCGATAAATATATATTAATCACATTAATAATAAGTCAGCCAAGATATTATGCCGAACAATTTTATTCAAGTTTACAATGTAGAAAATTCAACACATTCGTGACTCGACTATCAGAAATTGAACGGAATTAATTGTTATAATTTAATATTTCACTGATTTAACTATGATCAATATATTGTGGACTTGTTACTATTAATTTATAAAATTTAAAATTAATTTTTTTGATGATATAATACATTAATATCGACGCTCCCGGTCAGTTCGGTTCGGTCCCGGTTGGTTTGGTTCGTTTTGAAATCGATCGGTTTGGTTTGGTCCGATTGGTTCGGTTCGGTTCGGTTTGAAATCGATTGGTTCGGTTTGATTCGATCTGAAAGCGGTTGGTTCGGTTCAATTTTAAATGTTAGTTGATCGGTTCGATTTTAAATTTTTGATTTCAAATTTCAAAAAACGGACGACTAATAATTTAATTTAATTTTTTATTTTTTTTAAACCAGACCGATTCAAATTCGTCGGTTGTACGGGTACTCTCCCTTGTACATTAATATCTTCATGGGAAATCAACAGACGAAGCATTGAAAATAAAAATATTTTTATTAGTAAAGTTTATTTATTTATTATTATATTTTATCTCTATTGACTGTTTATTGACGTACTGAAGTAGTATATCGACCATTTGACGAGGCCACCAACATAGAAGCGTCCGAGTCACGGAACTTCGTCAACGAATTTTCCACCGCATTTTTTCTCATTAGATGCCACAGTTACGATATTGCCCCTAAGCCGGTCGGCTGAGGAAACTACGGCGCGTAAAAGTCGGTTGGGCAATTTGGTCAGTCAACCAATCCAAGCAGCGACAGCGCTCCTCCTGCGCTGACGATTTCTCTCTCTGCTTTCACTGTCAGTCTGTCACACAGTGTGTACCCGAGCTTCACCCCAGAATCATCTCCCCCTCTCCCTCTTCGGAAATCCGATCTAACTCATCCTCCGGACCAGTTCGGAGAATGGGAGGCGGATGCTTGATCATGGACTCGAATCCGATGATGTTCAAGGTCAAGCGCGTGCTGCGAATGTTGAGCCGGCCCAGGTTGAAGGACTGGTTCGGGTGGTTTCTGGTGATGGTTATCGTGGCTGTTGTTTTGTCGGCTGTTGTGATCACGTTTGAGGATGGGCTGTTCGGTCACCAGCCGGAGCCAGTCCCGGGCCCGCCAGGCGAAATCGATCCCCGCTACGCCGAGGCGCTAAACCTCGGAATGATGTTCTTCAATGTTCAGAAATGTAAGCGTCTTCGTCAAACCATTTACTATTATTTCGCAAAGCATTTTTTTAATTTTGACATTAAATTTTGTTTTATTATTTCTGCAATTTAATCTCACGTAGCTGGTAAGTTGGTGAACAACACGATACCATGGAGGGGAGATTCGGGGCTCAAGGATGGGAGTGAAGCAAATCTGGATCTTTCCAAAGGGATGTATGATGCTGGAGATCACATCAAGTTTGGATTTCCTCTGGCCTTTACAGCCACAGTGTTGTCCTGGGGTATACTTGAGTACGGAGATCGAATGCAGGCAGTGAACCAGTTAGATTCGGCGAAGGGTTCGCTCAAATGGATCACCGATTACCTCATAGTAGCTCATGCCGCAAAGAACGTGCTTTATATTCAGGTTATTTGAATTCGAACACCATCTTGTAATAACGTTATGTGTTGAGAATTCCGTCCAATTAATCAGAGAAAAATAATAAAGAACACACACGATATAATGAGGTTTGACAGTGTGTCTACGGCTGCTTCGTATTGAGAGTATGATCAATTAGGTTACAGAAATTTGGTACAGAAACCTTGTACCGAATCTGCCCCTTTATCTGTTATATGAGTTATATCCAACGTTAGGGAATACTTGTGGTTTGGTCTTATGTAGTTTTCTTGCTTAAGTGCGCCAACAGAGGGTAAAGTTTAGCATGGAGTTGTTTTTTACACTTGGAGTTTTTTGTAATTATTGTGATGTAGGTGGGTGACGCATATTTAGATCACAAATGTTGGGACAGACCAGAGAACATGACGGACTACAGGCCTCTTGTGCAAATAAATGCCTCGAAACCGGGGACGGAGGTTGCAGCGGAAACTGCGGCTGCTTTGGCATCAGCCTCCATTGTGTTTAAAAAAAGTGATCCTGCGTACTCGGATGAGCTTCTTCTGCATGCTAAACAGCTATTCAGATTTGCTAACAGATACAGAGGTTCGTATACTGACAGCATTCCCCAAGTGGAGACGTATTACAAATCAAGTGGGTATGGAGACGAGCTTTTGTGGGCAGCTAGCTGGCTCTACCATGCTACAGGCGATGAATTTTACTTGGAGTATGCAACAGGAGATATTGGGGAAATATATGCCAATTGGGGCAATCCATCATGGTTTTGTTGGGATGACAAGCTTGCTGGAACTCAGGTGAATCTCGTTACAATTATATTAAAAGACAAATGTGAGAACATCTTTCTTTTTCAATACTGTTAGGCTGTGTTTGGTTTGAGGGAAAAGAAAATTTGAGGGAAAGTGAATACCCAATGGAATCCATCTTATTTTTCCCTTGATTGGTTAAGGATGGAAAATTGTAGAGAAAATACTAAAACATTCTTTAATTATACAAATTTTCCGTCCTATTTTCCATCTAACTTTCCATTTAGTTTTCCATCCTAAATTTTCTCTAAAACAAACGAAGAATTCCTTCTCATTTTCCCACTAATTTTCCTTTTCCTCATATTCTCCCTAATCCAAACACGGCCTTAATTTTTTATCATGATTCGGTGAAATCAAAATTCTGTGACATGATAACATTCTACAAGAATAATCTGGCTGTGCTGGGCTGCGCTGAAGGAGCTGTCCTAGTTCTGAAATAAAATGTTTGACATTTTCTGTTCAGAGCCTTCAGATACCAAACACTATCTTGATTTGTACTTGTAGAAACCTTGCCGATAATTTTCATGTTGTATCTTTGCCCGGAATTTCCTCATATAAATGCACCTGACTGAATCATTCTGGAATATTCAGGTTCTTTTATCCCGTGTAAGCTTACTTGGTAACCGCAAGTCCAACTTGAAAGGACTTCATAAATACAGGAAAACAGCAGAAACTGTCATGTGTGGCCTTTTACCAAGTTCTCCAACCGCCACAAATAGCAGAACACCTGGTAATATTCTTGACTCTTGAGTCTCTTTTCTCATTCTGAATCTGTGTGTATCTGATTTAGTCAAGTCAGTAATGGTTTTTAAGATGATCATCTGTTTGGTTCTACAAATCCGTAGACCTAACCTGGGGCTGCTCGTAAAATAGTAACTTGTGGTCAATTGTTTTCCATGTGCTTAGTGATGCACAGGCTTCATAATTCTGTATTTTAAGGCTCTGTTTGGTTTAGGGAAAATTTGTGGGAAAGGAAAATTTAAGGGAAAATTTAAATGAATCCTTTGATTGGTTTAGAGAAAATTGGGGGTGGAAAACTAAATGGAAAGTTAGATGGAAAATTTGTTTAAATTAAAGAGTGTTTGAGTACTTTCTATACAATTTTCCACCTCAAACCAAACAAGGGTAAAATAAAATGGATTTTTTGGGGGATTCATTTTCCCTTTAACTTTCTTTTCCCCCCAACTTTCCTCAAATCAAACGCAGCCTAACTGTCTTGAAGCTTTGATGGTAGTAACACAATGTTTAGGCCTCCTGTCGTGCCAGGTCAAGAGCTTGGGTCATGGAAAGTGGTCACAAATGACTTGGCAACAATTCGATATCACAAACTTAGGTTACTGAGACCTGAAATTAGACAAGGTCAAGAATGAGACCATTTGTGACTCGAAGGTCACACACATAGTTTCGATCTTAATTTGACTTATGGATTATTTCTTTATCAATAGTTACTGTTTATAGTAGGATTTTTTATCAACAAGAGGGACAGCTATCCCCCTAAATAAGTGGAAATAAATGTGAACTTTTGAATTTCAGAATATTATTTTTTTTCTTTGGATTCTTAGTTGTATTTTTTCTTTGGATTTTTAGTTGTACTTTACGGATGTTATTACATCTCACTTTATAAGGAGGCTTTGCATTTTAGAGATGAACCTTTAAAGGAGAAATTCTCTTCTTCTTCTGCTGCTTTGGAGTTCGCTCACGTATGTTGTGCAATGTTTTGAAGGCGGCTTGATATGGATCAACGAGTGGAACAACTTGCAGCATTCTATCGGCTCCGCTTTTCTCGCTGCTGTGTACAGTGATTACATGCTCACGTCAAGAACGGCCAGGTTGAACTGCAATGGAGTGCTGCACAAGCCATCCGACCTTCGAAACTTTGCCATTTCACAGGTGCGCTTCACTCTCTTACAATAGTCATACACTAAGCAATACCTGAATTTTCATCGCTATTCACAATGCGGGTAATCTTTGTTCCTCCAGATAGAGTATGTGTTGGGAGATAATCCTATGAACATGAGCTACCTTGTCGGATTCGGAGATAATTACCCTGGATACGTTCACCACAGAGGAGCGTCGATTCCGGCTGATTCAGCATACTGCACTTGCGATAACGGCTGGAAATGGCTGTTCTCAACGAAGCGCAATCCAAACATAGCTTATGGCGCATTAGTTGGAGGGCCGTTTTTAAACGACACTTACATTGACTCGCGGAATAACTCGATGCAGGCTGAGCCAACCACGTATAACGGTGCTGTCTTGGTCGGCCTTCTCTCGAGTTTAGTCACCTCTTCATCTCTGGTTAGCTCTTTCAGCTGAAGTCGAAACTACAGCCTACAGGTTCAAAATTAGGTGATTGTGGTGTGGATTGCATTCGGTGTTTCAGAGATGGTAGGTTCAGGCTGTGTGCAAAGCCTCATCAAGTGTGGCTATTGGTTTTTATCTGTGTCTACATTTGTGTATGAGCCTGAGCGACCAACCAGGCAGATTAGTACAACCTCTACTATCAAGGTCAGCTGCCGGGAAACATGAATGTAAATCCAAATTCCCACCAATAAATACGGAGAGTATAGTTATTAAAACCGGATCTCAGGTCAAATTGAAAATGACTCTGATTTTCGGTTGACTGGTCGAATCGGCTTGGTATGTCGGTTTGATCATTGACCCAATTAGTATCAAAACTATCAATCTGAATCGGAAATAACTATGCAAAACTGTCGGTTTAATCTGGTTTGATTCGGTTTAATTTATAATTAGATAAAAGTTTTTTGAATCGGACCTGAATCAGGTCCGATCCGGTTTTAATAACTACGAAACAAAGGCTAGGGCGCCTAAATTTAGTAAAACCAGCTAGTACTTTTCTAATGATGTTGCACGATTGTGATGTCATGTTAAAAAGTGTTTTCCTATTATTTTTTTACGAGTAAAGGCACCCGACGTTCCGAAGATTCGGTTCGAAAAAAATTAAAAATCGAACCAAAGAAACGGTAAACCGAACGATTTTTTAAATTTTGAAACCGAATCGAACCAGACCAAACCGTGCGGGAACGTCGTACGGACACCCGAACAATCCTATTCTATTATATATATAGATAGGTAACGTGAACCTATGTACTATTTACTAATAGGAAACATATGACTAATAAGATGTTGGTCCAAAAACTTATAATGTTGTCTAACAAATTCGAGATCAGGGCCAAAACCTCAAAGATTTGCGAGGGATATAACTGCCTTATATCATCAAATCTTCATTAGTGAAAGATGATAGTAGTTAAGAAAAGCTTCCAAAGCCATAACAATAAAAGAAATCCACAGCCACAACTGATGATAAATAGTATCCGTAATCTCCATTCAAAGCGGTCCATCCTTATTGTTCCACCAAAAAACCCAACCACTGCCGGCTCATTTTGTTGGTGCATATTAAGGGCACATTGTCCCACATCGCCCATTAGCTCATAAGATTGCATCCATAAGTATAGTTGGACTCTCCCACTCATTGCCAATTGGTTTTGAGTGTGGAACCAACTTTCTAATATGGTATCAGAGCGGGTTTTAGCCGCACTCCTGAATGAACCGGTCAAACGTGTTGGTTACGTCCGCACTAGGTCCCACTTGCGAGATATTGATTTAATGCGGTTTCGTCCGCTTACGATCTCGCACGTGAGGGGGGGTGTTGGTGCATATTAAGGGCACATTGTCCCACATCGCCCATTAGCTCATAAGATTGCATCCATAAGTATAGTTGGACTCTCCCACTCATTGTCAATTGGTTTTGAGTGTGGAACCAACTTTCTAATACATTTCGTGATCCCTTAGCCTTCTTAGCCAGCTTATTATTACAGCGTTCAAACCCCACCTCCATATATTCATATAAAGCCAAAAAATGATGTTTACAACTCACCGGCTCATCCTCTCATTTCTAACCTCTCATAAAGTCTGTGGGGCTGGTCCAAACGCCTTCTGTAATTTCCTGCCAAGCACCTGTTTCCTAAACGATCTCGACCAGCTTTTCAGCAGTGGGGTTTTTTCGGGGTAATAGTAACATGGGCGATCATTCATGTGGGGTTCTTGAAGTTGGAGTGGTACATTTTTGGTACTAGCTAGCTAGCTAGCTCACACATGTCTACACAGAGTGCTATGAGGTTTGTTATTTTTAGGGCATTATATGCTATTTGAATGATAGGGTCAGTCTGCTAGGTATGGCCTTAGTCCCCTATAGAATCCCATATGTTACATGATATTATGATTGATAGTATTATGTTTATGTAGGTAGTAACAAGGTGTTGTCTAACAATTCTCACTTAGTATTCGGGTGTTTTTTTTTTTTCAGCACAAAGTGATCAGAGAACTTTGACATAATATTTGAAAGTGTTTATTTACACGTTCAAATCATTTCTAATTTCTCTCCTTTTAAATCAGTTCTCTCTCATATAAAGCATCAAAGATATGGGCGGTCCCACTCCATTCTTCATTTCCTCCATTTTTTGATCGATATAATATGACACATAAATGATTAGTCACCACGTGACGCAATGAAAAATTAAATAATTTTAAAATAGTGGTAAGCGTCAAGTATCTCTCAATTAACGGAATCCACCGTCTATAGAGTGGACAGAGTCAATCCAAAAATCACTCTTTGTGACGAATTGTTTTATTATTATGTCTCATGAGTTATGGCTAACCAACAAAGATATATCTGCCGGCCTGATTAAATCTGAACGCGTGAAATCTCAGCGGCTACATATGTCAGGATATAAATTCGAAACTCTGAATTCACAGTTATTCAAAATTACTTCATTTTTAATTTTATTAACTTACCATCTAATTACACGTATAAATTAAAATTCTGATGACATCATCTTAACTATCTGACACATGGTATGAGAATAATCGATTAATAATTTAACTTAAAAACGGTGTAAATAGATATGATGACATTGGATGCTGTTACTATGTGTCTATGAAGCTGAGCATCAACTGCTCCCAAAACCAAAACTGTGTGACAAAAAAAGAGTAAATAAATGAGTGAAAATTTTTGAAGGGGGGAATCTCTGCCTGCAAGCATGTGCAGAAGACACATGCGACTGGCTGGAGCTCATGGTTAAGAAGCTCAGTGAATCCTCACAGACAGAATCACAAGCCCACAGTCATTTTTGGATGGACTGTGTATCCATCACGTGGCGATTTATACCACTAATGAGGAGTCTCCACGTGGCGCGTTGAAAAGTTAAAATTACACGTGACGATTTATCATTGGTTTGAAAATTTTTTTAACTTTTCAACGCGTCATATGACTCTCAATTGGTGGTGGACACAATACACCTAAAAATTTCTCCTGCGACTGACATACACCAGCAGCAATCATTTATCGGTTGAAAAATGATGACCAGAACTAAAGAAATCTTCCCCCAATTTTGCATCATTTTTGTGTACTTTTCAGTACAAGCTCACTACTATTCATCTCTCAAATGTGATCCACACACTTCTGAAGTAAAAATCTATTATTGGTAATGCAAGGCTGTGCCAAAATAGTAGCTATGAACAAAAAGGTTGCAATCTGGAACATTTCATGTTCCGAGGTACAAGAAGTTTGGATTGGGTTTTGTCAATATGATTTCGGATGGATTTTTAGGGATAAAAGTTAAAATTTAGTCAAAATTATAAATATATTTTTTTGTAAAATATGGTTAGAGGTATTTTGGTTTGAATTTTGAGGTGTGACTGTCTTCAATGCCCCAGTGCATCCACCGCTGATCTGGACGACAATTCAGATATGAAATTTAAAACTCTGTTATTACTTATTACCACGTAAACATAAATATGTTAGAGATGCGCGAGAGTTGACTCGCAGTGAATATGACAAATGAATGACCCCTAATAAAAAAAAATGCGAAATAAGGTGATGCTAAGAAACTTGCTTTTACACTTACACCCACACATTCCCCTATATATACATTTTTTTTTCTTTATTTTTTCTAAATCAAACACGGCATAAAATTGTTGGGTATGACCTAATACCAATAGAACAAATGAGAATGGGAGACAAAATTTGGGGGAAAAAAAGGAGGTAGTAAAGTGGAAGTGGATAAGAAGTTGAAGGCTGTGCATTTTCTCTTTTTATCCTATTGTAAATTGTATCAAAGACTTTTTAGGCTGTGTTTGGTTTAAGAAAAATTTGATGGAAGGAAAAATTTGAAAGAAAGTGAAATTCATAATGAATTCTATTTTATTTTTTTTGTTCAGTTCAAATGTAAAATTTGAAGAAAAGTTTCAAAATTCATTTTATTTTACTTTAACTTTCTCTCTTACTTTTCATACACTTTTCTTTCCCATGAATTTTCCCTAAACCAAACAAAAGAATCCTTATAATTTTCGATCAAATTTTTCTTTCCATCTAATTTTCCCTAAACCAAACAAAAGAATACTTATAATTTTCGATCAAATTTTTAATTCCATCTAATTTTCCCTAAACCAAACACAGTCCTAGTGTTGCAACACTCTGCCAATGAAGAACGCAGTGGCATTGAGCTTGCCTCAACCAGCGTGCTATTCACACATTCATGAAGCCTGAGAAGTCAGCACTGAACCTCCCTCCAAAGCTAGTCTGTAGTTGAATAAAAGTTTTTCTTATAAATTAATGGTTTAACGGATATACCCTGTCAGAGCATATAAGCTACTTATTATAGCGACTAAATAATATTATTTTAGGTTATTTTTAGATTTATGATTTCTAAGTTTTAGAGCTTTTATTGTTTTAGGGTTTTACAGATTTTTTAATTTCAAACTTTCATATTTTTAGTGTTTTTGGATGTTTCCAAACTCATCTAAAACGGCGTCGTTTCACAACTCTAACACCCTCAATCCTAAAATTTTAAAAATACTAGAAAAAATAAACTCTAAAACCGCTCAAAACCCTTGAAGTTCTAAAATATTAGAAATTTTGAATAATGAAACTCTAAAACTCCTAAACATCATTCAAAATAAAGTCATTTTAACCGCTAGGATACGTAGCTTATATACTCTGACGGGGTATATCCATTTTTCCCATAGATTAAAGAAGGAATTAAATACAAGAGTGATGGATACATCTCAGAAATAAAAGGGTTCATCACAATATCGACAATGAAAGATGACTATTTTAAAATTGTACAGATCGATTCAACCGGTCCAAATCTGAACCACTAATAGGTCTGA
>NQLW01000001.1:317267-344069 GCA_002312845.1 Kalanchoe fedtschenkoi
TCACATCAATGCTGAGGTAATTAATGAGCAGCAGTTCCCAGCAAAAAGTAGGATGAAGAAGAAAATGCAGCTGCCCTGAAACTGCTTATTCTCAGTTCTTGATTTTCTACTTCTGTTATTCGTATTAGTGAGATCGAGTAGTGACTGGAGTTGATTAGATCTAACCCCGTGGAATCATAACTGTGGCTATCCTCCTGCTTCTTCTAAATCTTCTGCCTAGCTTTCTAGCTGGTGAATAGCTAAGACTAAGATGTTCGGTCTTTAATGATAACTGCGTCTTCAGATGTCTCTCGTTCTGTCGAATCTTTCATCTTGTATTCCGTACATGAATGTTAAGCGTGTTTTATGGGATTGTGTCTTGGTCAAGATTTGTTTAATGTGGGGAGTCAAAATGTGCCGACAAGCTTTGGAGCGCAGTGCCAAACATTACCCAAGCTTTCATTAACCAGAATCTAACTAATATTTCTTTTCTTCTCTTTTAAAATACGTATCATTTAATTATAAATCACTATCTCAAAAATAAAATAAAAAATTTATTTTCCTATTCACTCGGTATAACTAATCCCAGAACACAATCGGCAGAGCTTTGACAAGGGTAGAAAATAAGTTTTTTTTTTTTTTTTAAAGGAGATCGATAGGGTAGAAAATAAGTTTACTAACGTTGTTCCAAGACATTACAGGTAGCTGGCAAGGGCCTTGACATATGGACACTGATACGAGGGCTTCACGCATGAACCTTAAACCACATCCTCCTACAAAATGGAACATGACTCTAGATTTACAGTAACTGTGCATCAGACAGCCTAAACGCTTCTTTTAGAGGTAAATATTCTGCCGAAACTGGCACGAGTGTGTTTCTCTGGTGTTGGAGTGGATGATGATACGGATGAACCTGACATAGTGTACCTGTGCCTTGGAAGCTTTGAGGAACTAGCTGGTGATTTGGGCAAAGTAGTCGCCTCAGAGTTCAATCGGCTTGATAAGTCAACATACAGATCTGTAGTTGAGGAGTGGCTTTCGGATCTTTGTAAAAGACTTGCAACAGTTCCCTTCTCGGTTATATCAAGCCTATCAATTGCTTCACTTCCCTCACTCTGAGGCGATCCCAGAACCTCTGCTTGGGGTCGCAGAGATTCAAACTGCTTCCCAAGCTGAGATATGGTTTCTTGGCATTTGGCTAGTTTCTCTGCAGCAGCTGCTAACTCTATTTCCTGAAGTTCAAAACCGGCTAATTTAGTGGAGAGTATACAGTATACATGTTTGAGGAGTAGATATGAGAATCCTATTCATATAATCTAACAGTACAATTGATATTAAAATTTGCCACTTCTCTTCGCCAGGATCATTATGACTTGCATGATTATGAAGTAAATATATGAACATTCATGTAATGTAACAGTACAATTCATAATGAAATGTGTTCATCGGTTTTGATTTTAGGTTATACTTAGGAAATCTACCTGCTGCATTTTGTAGTCAGTTTCATAATCTGAAGATGCTAAGATGTCCCTGTTCCTGCAAGGACATTGAAACAAATGCGAAAACTAAGTTACATCCCAAACAAAACAACAAATCACCACACAAGCCAAATCAACTAATTTAATTAAATAAATTCGTAACAATTTCTACAAGACTAGGAATTGTTTGCACCAGTTCCATTTGATCGAGAATCATGACTCATGGTTCACGGGATGGTGATGTCTGTTAGCAGTTTGGCTTAATAAAAGTGATATCAGTTTTTTCATGAAATGACTGAAGCAGGCACACCTTTGATTTGGCAGGTTATACAAGTAGAATGCCATCCTGGGGGAACTTTAAACATGCAACTCGTACAGCACAAGAAGAGTGGGTTGTAATTAATTAATGATACATGATAGGATGTTTTAGACTTACCTTTCCAGTCGCTCTTGGAGGTAATTGCAGGTTTCCATCGTATTCTGATTCTTTTTCTTCTCTTCTTGAATTTCAAGCTCTAAAGCTTTTGATTTCTCTCTCAAATGATCAACTTCTGTTTCTAATTCCTTTGCATGTTTTTCAAGTGATCTGTATGCCTCTGTCATACACTTCAGCTGTGTCTCTGCCATACTGTTAGACCTTTCAGCAGCTGCCAATTGTGATTTGAGCTCTGCAAGAAGCTGCTCTGCTTCAAATAACTGAGACTTCATATGTTCTAGATTTTCTGCCAATCCCTCCTTCTCCAACATTAACTCTTTCAACTCATTCGGTGATGAACATGCAGTGCTTAATTCAACCCCTGGTGTTGAATTTCTGTTTGGCGGAAGCTCAGGATATGGTGAATCAGGTACATCTGAGCCACCATTTGGATAGCTCTCCCTCATGGTATCAGAGTGGGTTACCTTATTCACAGGTAAAGCAACCTTGTCAACACAATCAGAGATGTGAGTTTCTCCATCATTTGCGCTACACGCTAAGATGCTGAAACTGAATTTGTTAGCCGCCCTCAAAATATGAGCAAGTTCCATTACAAATTCAGCCAAACTTTGGTTACCATGTAGACTGTCATCAAATGATATGGAAAACTTTTCAAACTTCTCAATCAGACCACTTATGTCCCCTGATGAAGCCCGAACTGCACGAATTTCATTTCCTAAAGAGAGCACAAAATCACGAATTTGAGAAATCGCGACGGCAAGATCTTCACTAGATAGATGCAATACACGGCTGCTGTTTTGGAACGAAAACTTATCTAATATGGTCATGCCATCAGTCCCGGGGCAACATTGCTCATTGCCAGTAGAATCAGAGCACTTTACTTCCATATCTGGGCAACATTGCTCATTGTCGGTAGAATGAGTAGGGTTTATGTTTTCAAGAATGCTTTTGAGGCTCTCAACAGTTTCTACCAAATCACTTTCAATAGATTGGGATTCAAAAACTGTCAAAATCCTAGTTCTCAGCTTCCATAAGGGTGACTGTTCCGAATCTGATTCAGCATCAGTCTTCACAACATGATTGCTCTTCAAATCTAACTTATCTAGATGAGTGATAGACCCATTTGATTCACTTGATGTATGTGCAAGCTTTTCCATCTCTAGAAAGTCATCCATGAGTTCCAGTTGATTGACATCAGTAGTTTTCTGTCTTGCGAATTTTTCTCTCTTGGAATAGGAGAGCTCGGAATTGGAAGCTGTAGTCCATGGTTCGGCACAGCTCACTGAATCATCAATACCATCATCAGACATTGAGACCAAACTACGCGTAGTGCTTGCAGGTTTTGTTTTCAAGGGATCCTTTTTAAAATTATGGGGTTGTTGTGCTTCTATACCGTGGAGCTTACTAGCTGTCTTACCGCATACATTTCTAGATACCTGCAGTTCAATATTGCACTTCGCAAGAGCTTCCTTCAACATCTTCGTTTCTTCTTCCATAGCCAGCAGACGATCTGTAAGGAACTCATTATCTTTCTGCAGCTTCTGTGAGTTATCGAAGTTAAATTCAGGCAACGGGGAGTATGGGCTGGAAGGTTTAGAAGAAGATTTCCTTGTTCGACTTTCACCACAATCTCGACCCAATGTCTCAACTTCTGACCTCATTTGTGCTAATGCCGCTGGCCCAGGCAACTTTTTACGCACGAGACCACGTAATCTCTGACATTCTGCCTCTAACTTAGTTATCTTCTTGATCCCATCCAGATACTGCTTGTTTGCAACATCTGCAGACTTAACAGACATGTTTTTTTCTTCACTGCGGATCTCAAGCTCTTTGGAAGCGACATGAAGTTCATACTTCAAGGAGTTTATTTCCCTTTCACATGATTCAATTTTTCCCTTCAAAAATTCAATTTCTGCCTCAGCTTGTGATTTTTCTTCATTTATCTGAAAAATCAAATTACCTCGCTCTTGCAGTGATCTTGAAAGTGCAGCATTCTCAGCTTCAGACAAAAGGAACTGCTGTTCTAGGTTTGCTATTTTTGTTTCAAGCTCATGCTTTATTTTGTCCCATTGTTTTGTCTTAGAATAAATAACATCCCGCAATTCTTGGGCATGCTCATCCTTCATATTTCTAATCTGTTGCATATACTCTTTCAGAGCACCATCAAGATGGGCAGCGCGGTCTTCGGCAGCTCGCTTGGAAAGTTTCAGAGAATCCACATGACTTTGTAGTGCAACCACTTCTGTTTCAGCTTTCTCCCATCCTGCATGCGATAGAGTGGAAACCTTTTAGTACTTTGTTAAGTAAAGTGGAAAATTAACAACCCTTTGCTTTCTCCCAAATTAGGAGGATTCATAAACTGCAAGGCAACCAAGTTTAATTGAGATTGCAGCATACCGACAACGGCATCTTCAGCAACTTTGGCATGCTGTTTTACACGATTTTCCTTGGTTTCTACCTCTGACCATGCTTGTGATAGCTTTTCATTTAACTCTTCAATTTGATTCTCCAATGTCTGAAATTGTTCTTCATAGGTCTTCACTTGATTCTCTAACGTCTGCAACTGCTCCTGGTATGTCTTAACTTGATTCTCCAATCCAGTGAAATGGGTATAAGACTCCACTGAAATCTGGACGTAGTTTGGTTTCTTGTAATTCTCCTGCTAAAAATATAGAAAACAACACTGTAAATAGAAGCAGGATTTACAATTCATTATTAGGCTGGAGAGGAAAATCGACAAACATAAGCAAAAACAAAACAATTCTGTTAGTAATGAATGGACCAGATGTCCTCATACACAAATCAGATGGTTTTCAGAAATTTCAAGTTCAGATGGAACCCGATATGAAATCGGGTGCAGGAGCTCGCATGAAGTTCCATAAGAGAAATAGGAAACAAGCTCACCTGGTTTGGAATAGTTCCGACAGAAACCAAAGAAGCAGTGGCAGACTCTAGAGCTGCTGCTGTAGCTGCTCTCTCAAGTGCCGCCTTGTCTGAAGATTTCTTCTTCCATGGCCATCGGCGATCCATGTCAGCTTCTCTATCTCGCTTTACATGTAAAGATCGAAAGTGAATTCATAAGCACCGCCAACTATAAACTGGAAAAGAATGCGCAAAATTGTTAAAAAACCACAAGCAGAGCACAAAAGGTACAGCAAAACTCAGGCGGGAACATTCACCACCGAGCTGATACCCACCCAATACTCTACTTCAACAAGAAAACGAAACAGCTCGATCCAATACACAGGTCCTCTCCCGCAATCATAAGTAACATCGTACAGAATTTCAAGAATCCATTACTCAGTCTTTAAATATCATTATCTAGAATGTAACACCAAAATAAGGATTCCAAAAGTCAAACCAATCCTAAAAACAGACAGACACAGTAGCTGATTCAGAAATGGAAATGTATCCACAAACCAAACCCAAACAACACCAGAACCTCGGAATCAATCTTCATCCATAACCACGCCTAGAAAAAAAATAATAAGCAAAGACCAAATCGCAGACTTCGACAAGCAGATCAATAAACCAACTCGTCAAAAGCAGCACCGCAGTCGAGCGTTGGTCGTCGCCTCACCTGACCCTAAACCGCGAACAAAAAAAAACTGACGGGAAGTTGGAACTCGGAAGTCGAGATCAGCGCGGTGCGAGCAAAATCGGAGCTGCGGGATCCGGAGGGGGGCGGTAGCAAGGTTGGGTCGATCGGTGGAGCGTCTCGTCGTCGTCGTCGCAATCGCCGAGCGCATTAGGTGAGAGACAGAGAGAGAGAAAGTGTGGAAGCGAGCAAGCAACACTACGCTGCTACTACGCCTTTAAATTATTCGAATGTTGAAATTATTTTTGAATTCATAATTTATATTAAATGTATAAAGTGTAATTAATATTTTCGAGGGGGAAATTTGAATTTTAATGATGTGGCTGTTTCCGTGTTTCTATTTTTAGGTAACAGCCACTTATAAATTGTCAAGTTTGTATTATACAAATTTCTATGACGTCACATTCACACGGCGTGAGTGGGATAAGCTCACTCTTTAAGTAATGGTTTTCAGTAATATGAGGATGAAATCGGGTTTAGAGCATAAGTTACTAAAATAAGATGGGATCAATCGGGTTGGATCAGGTTGGATCAATCAAATCGGGTTGGATCAGGAACCGGAACAGTTATCGATTTGATTTATGAATTCATATGAGACTCCATTATGAATCGGATATAATCGGACACAAAACCTTTGAACAAAACTGATTACACTGACCAGCTCATTATAAATAAGTAATTAATTGGACGTTAATTACATTTTATCTAATAAAATATAAAATATTTTATAAAAAAAAGTCATCAGTGAAATTTGAACTCAAACTATCACATTTGCAAACAGAGTATTCACAGCAAGAAGTCACATAATCTGTTTCTTATATTTTAATTTTGGTAAATGACATTTCTGTAATTATTATATATAATTGAACAATGATCGAATTGGTTCGGACCACCTGTTCAATCTATAAATCAGGAACACCTGTTTTGACTGGTTTAACCATCGATCTGGTCCGATCCGATTCGAATAACTATGATATAGAAAAAGAAAATGAATTTTTGTTAATATATAAAAAGCTGTGTTTTACACTTCCCATTTACGTAGACAAAACATTGTGCTGTGCTTCATGTGATTTAATTCTTTTAGTATAATCAACATCCTAATCTTGTTTTTATGCGTTAATTAATTACGTTATCATGACACATGGACTAGTCAGAAACAGAGTAGTAACTTTTACTCTACAGTTTTGGTTTGATTAATCCTAAATGGCTCAACTAATCATGCTTCGGAGTTTGAATTAGCATTGTTTGAGGAATCTTTTCTTCCTAATGGATTACAGTGTCTGCAAATTTGAATTAGTGGAACCTGAAGGACCTGACATTAATAATGCAATAGTAATGAGTTTGAAATGGAGTTGAAACACTGCAGAAACGGGTCCACGTTCAAAGACTGACAACTGCGGTTGATTAGGACCTGGCGGAGGAAATGGAAATTACGAGATAGATGAATTGAATTTTGGAGCATTCTTATTTTGGGTTCCTAAATCTGTCATCGGATTCATATGAATCTACGACACACGATCCTTCTCTGTTTCTCCATCCTCTCCAACATTCTGTTTGGTGTCAAATTATTAATTTATGTTTTTTTTTTCCCATATAAAAATAAAACATAAATTTTAAACGAGCATCAATTTATGAAAATTTGTAGTTGTGTGTTGGCATTGAAATTTACTTCACTAATATTTTTACATCATAATTTTTTACCATCTGTATGTTAAATAATTTGCATTCAAAATGATGTACACATTAATTTAAGTCATAAATAAAAATGATAAAATTTATTGCTCACTTCCTCTTAGTATACATGTCGTTTATGATTAAAATGATAGAATTAAGATAAGATAATATTAGTGGTTGAGAATAAATTTAATAGACGATATTTAATGTTTTTTTTAAAGTTGGTATAAAATGTAAAATGAAATGATTTATATTGATGCGAAATGATTTTTTATTAATTATAAAACAAAACAATTATGTAATATTCCTGAGTATAAATTTAGAAATAAATAGAATGGAAAGGGGGTAAAGTGGTGATTCTGATTTTTTTTTAGAAAGTTTGAATGATTTATACTCTCTTATTTTTTTATATTCTTTCATTTTATTTTTTACATACTACTATTTTAATAATTTAATTGTTTTAATATTTGTATCATTCCAAGACCAATTTAAACTCATGAACACTTATTTTTTCCTCACTCTCAAATGATTTCATTTTTTCCTAACTACTTTATTTTCCTTTACTTTCCAACTCGAGAACAACATTTTAATGATTTTATCTTTCTAAAGTATATATAATTATTAAATAAGTATTAAAATTACTGAATAATAGATAAAAATGAATAAATAATTATAATTAAATGTCAAATACTCTGTAAAAAAGAACAGGAGGAGTATCATTCTCCTATTTCAATGATCATTTTGAATCACCTTTATTATATTTATAATTATTTTGCGCTCTTGGAAAATGCTATGATAGGGACTTACTGTAGTGTAGAATTTAAAGTAAGGTCTTGTATACTCCATCATTTTATAGCAGAAATTATGTAACCAGCGTTAATGATCTTGCAGTATGTAGTGGTCATGGGTTGCCAAAGTGGATAGGTGGTCCTACTGTTCCTACCTATAATTATTTTCTGCCTACTGAATTTAATCACATGTGCTCTTCACACAGAAGCTCACTAACTATATTTTTTTTATATATAAAGAGAATCAATAGTGGTGTTTTATTTTTCCTCTTCGTGGAGAGGGCCTCCGGTGTATTTAAGCTAAATCTAAGCGTAAATGTAGCACCAACGGAGTTTGAACACAGAATCTTAGAATTGTTAGACAACGCTCAATATCATTAGGTCAACACCATGTTGATCGCTCACTAATTACGTAACTGGCATTATCCATGCAAAATATAAGTTACATTATGGGTATAAAAATGACAGTTTATTATAAAAAATAAGCTTAATCAAGCATTAATTACATCTCGACTAAATAAAATCGTAATTATTTTACAAATATGTCGCAAATATATATTTGTTAGGAGTTGAACTCGAGCTCTAAGAGTTAGAGGAGCACTCCAACCAACAAGTCACACAATCATTTTATTCTTATAATAATATAATTACACACGACCTCATATATTATAATAAGGGTAAATTACAAATACATTATCTGTACTTTCATCTGATTTCAAATCAGGTACCGTACATTGTAATTTTTCAATTCGAGTACTCTAAGATTAATTTTGAAACTAAAAAAACACTATAATTCACCTTATTGAATGTGAATTCTCATTATCATGCAATAGACTATATGATTTATAGTGTTGGTATACTAAATCCCATGAATTATAGTGTTTTTTGTTTCAAAATTAGTCTTAGAGTACTTGAATTGAAAAATTACAAAGTACAGTACCTGATTTGAAATCAGGTGAAATTACAGATAATGTATTTGTAATTTACCCTTATAACTATTATATATAATTGGACTGACAATCGAACTGATTTAAGTCATCGGTTCAATCAGAAATCAAAATTCTGACGAATCAGGCTTCCGATCCGGTTCTAATAACTGATGCAAGGGAGCCTAATATCATACCATTCAGCGTCATTCAACCGTTAGTATTATTTAAGTTCTATGTATGAAACATGTAGCTAGCTGCATCAAGGAGCATATAACCGGCCGATAGATGCAGTGCTCATAAGTTGTGTGGAGGCATGAATGAAGCTTTGCTTTGTTGGGAGGCAAGGCATAAAATTTCCCCATTTAGAGGAAAAGCCAGCCATACATGCCTGAAAAATAGAATGATTTTGGTGTATGAAAAAGAAAAAGAAGAATGATTTTAGGCTCCTCAAGATGCCTCCCATATTATTCTTCTCTGAATTTCATGCTCCACTCCTCTCCTTTCCCCCAAATTCTCACCACCTCTGTCATCCACCCACATGCGCCATCATTCCAAATCAAATGCTTCTTTTCCTCACTCTTCGATCGACTTTTTTAAGATGGGGTAAAAGATAAGAAACATGTTCTGCTATATAAGGTGCCTGAAAATAAAGAGTTTTCTTTTTTTTTTTGAATAAATAGGTATACAAAAAATAAATCAGACTTATGATCAGCTCAAGAAATGAAAGAGAAGTGGAGAAAATCGAAATTTATTATTTTGATTTTTGTTTCTGACTAATTTATCCGAATAAGCAAAAGTTAAAGAGAGCACAAATGAGGATAGAACCGTTTTCTCCCATGTGCATGGGTGGAATATATTCTTCTGTGTCAAGGAATAATTTTTCTTTTTTCACTTATACAAATTTAAACTCATATTTTCTAATCATGGAAATACTCGAAGGGTTTAAAATAGTTGAATAGAATTTTTATCATAATTTTTACTAAGTAGAATATATTATTTTATTTTTAAAAATTACCACGTTGGTGTGATTTAGGTAAGATTATTCGATATTTACATAGTACTGCAAACTGTTGTTGTTGATAATAAAAGAAAGACGCAAACTAATCTTGTTTGCCCATGGAGATGGAGATGGAGATGGCTTACCTGATTTAATATTTGACACCACCCTTGTGCTTTTCACACATGTTGTTAGGCTCTTTTTGGTTTAGGAAAAATATAAAAAACGAGACAAGAAATAAATTTTTGTACATTTTTTTATTTGAATGAAATAATTTTTTTTTAGTGAAGTATCAAAAATTATTTAATATATTCCTTAATATTTGTGTAAATGAAACATGGAATTCATTTTATTTTGATTCGCATAAGGAAAATATCAAAACAGATTTTAATTTGATTTTTTTCCAGTTACTTTAAGTTTACAATATTTATTGTTTCATTTCCTCTAACTTTTTACTAAATGAGAAAAAGTCTGTCCTTCTGTTTTTTTATGCAAAATATGTAAGAAATTGACATGTACAATAAGAGTGTAAATAAAAACTGATAAATCGATGAATTGAATAAACTGAATCAAACCGATAGGTTTTGTTCGGTTTGCAATGTTAATGGTTCGTTTACAATTTCAAATTTGAAAAACCGGACTAATGGTTTGGTTTATAATTTTTTTCAAACCGAACCGATCCAAACAGAACAAAATTACGACTTTATATGAAAATTATCATATGTAGTAATTAAATTAGTCAATCAAGTACCGAATCGAACCATGTGCTTTGATCCAATTTGGTTTTTTAAAACTAGTGGTTCAATTCAATTTGAAATTTCTCAAACCGATCACAGCAGTTTGATTTAATTTTTTTATTAAAAGTCGAACCGAACTGAATCCTTACACCTCTATTGTACAATCAAAACTCTTGGGTTGCATTATCTTCCTCTTATTTGGATATGAATACAAAAATTAAAAAAAAACTCTGTTAATTAAAAAGTTTCTTTTTATTAGTCATCTACTTTTATTTCTCCTCAACTTCACTTAAATCAATAATATAATATTGTTTTTTACATTATTGAAAATTTTCTTTTTTTCTACAACTGTTTCCAATGAAAGAGTCTTACAATTTCAAGATGTAGCTGTCGAAATCCTTCAGTTCTACCTAGTGGTGGAGCCAGAAAATTTTTTTTGAGGGGGCAAAATTGCATAATAAAAGATTTGGGTTGAATTTGGGGGGGCAAAATTAAAAATTTCGTTGAAATTATACATATAAATTTATTTTTTATATATATAAATTTTTTTTTTACACTAGTCAGAAGAATTTTAGGTGGGATTCGGGGGGCGGCTGCCCCCTTTGCCCCCCAGTGGATCCGCCTATGGTTCTACCTACGTGACCCATTTCAAAATATTTACTACTTAGCCAGATCAGTAGAGAGTGAAGGGCATTAGAGTTTAGCATTTCAAGAAGTAGTAGGGGTCGAGATCCCTCAGCTCTACCTACGTACCCAATTTGAAAATACTCAGACTAGCAACTAGCTAGAGTGAAGTGCATTTAGTACATCTGTGAAACTTGAGCTCACATTCTAGCCTTCAGAGTCTAGACGCCGATTCTTATTTCCAATGCATTTGGATAAATAACAGGCGGCGGCAGCAGTAAGACCCATTTGATCCCATGTGTTACAAAATGGTGTGCGCGTAATATTTGACCCAAACCTCTCCTCATTCATACAAGAAGTTACTTGTAAGAGTGGTATCACACACGAATTCGCCATACTTGAACATGATGTGTCTTCGTATATTGATGGAGTCATTTTTGTCGGTGAAAATAATCCACCATGCGGAATATGGACCGATCAATTAAGAGATGACAGTCTGACCAATTACATAAAGTGTTAAAAAATAAAAAAAATAGTAATAAATAAATATTTAACACGTATTATTTTAATATTTAATGTACATAGTCACGTGTGGTCTTACACAAATATTGACAATGGTGGGAGGCTTTGAAATTTAAACACAAAAGATGCTATGGAAACTGGAAAGGTACGTAAGTGGTCACGTTGAAATTTGGGGAACGGGCTTCGACAGCTAGCTTTCATTTGACGCCGAAGCACTCTAAAATGAATGAAGCCCAATCGTTACTCCATTTTCTTTTATTATTATTTTTTCATTCCAAAACAGTAATTAACCATTTAAAAGTTAATTTTTTTTAAAACGAATGATGAATCCCCAAGTGTGATTTTAACTTTTTAAATTAACACGTGACGGTTTCTCATCATCAGTGTTCACATGGTCATATAGTAAATATGTACACCCACGAATTTCTCCAATCTCTTATCATTCTTTTCATTTACTTTCTATTTCTAGTTTAATTTTTATTATATATACTTTTTATAAAAGTTAGGATTCACGACTATACTTTTATCTAAGAAAGTTGTACTTATGAACTACGATTTTATTTTTGAATAATACAGTTTTGAAACCATGATTTTGTTACAAAATACAATCCAAAACGGTAGTTTTTTAAAAAAAAAAACACACCAGAATGAAAAATAATTAAAAATATAAAAAGAAAAATGAATGTTAAAAGAATACTAAAAAAAAACACACCAGAATGAAAAATAATTAAAAATATAAAAAGAAAAATGAATGTTAAAAAAATACTAAACTACAAAAACAAAAAATCTTTCAGTCTTATACCAGGAATATGACTCTATAAGGCGCACCACAATAGGAAAAACAATAAATTTTAACATTTCATTAAAATTTAATTTTCTATTTTAATATCTAGTGACATATAAGACATTTCGCCTAGAGATTTCATATTCAACAATTTACCACGAAACTCCCAATCATTATTTTGCTATAACCTTTTTTTTTTTGTGACATGCTCCTCGTCGGAGTGCCCTTTTGCAACTATCTCTTCTTACTTAAATTTTCTACCTCAGTTCGACTCTCTCCGGCTCAATCAATTCACTCGCACTTTGAGCAAGCCACGCACACAATCTTACCATCGTCCTTCACCCTTGAGATGTCTCCGCTGAGGCTGCAAACCCAAAATCCTACGTCTCATCAAACGACACATACATGGATGAAAGATTGTGTTGTTGTATCACTTTCAACCAGCTAAGTAGCGCCTTTAATGGCTAGAGCTACTAGCTAAGGTTGAATTTGTGTGTGCCTCACTCCACTCTATGCGTAGAGTAGACGTTCGATGGAGACGTAGAAATCCTTTTCGTTGTGATTGTGATGAGATAAAGAGATGCTAAAGCAAAAGGAAACATCATAGTCTCGCTTGTTGCAAAGTCTTCATCATCTCAACAACAAACCATCCCTCTCTGTACCTGATGGACGTGGGGGGCTGGTTTGGGTCAGGATGGGGGGGTGGAGTGGTGATCCCCATCGGGGCCCCAATGGATGTTTGGACCCCCACTTGTTGGCGATGCAATAGAGTTTGTTGGATCATTGTGTTGAAAGAGAGAAGAAGAGAATGAATGCTCTTAAAAGTTGATAGAGCTTGAAATTGTTGAATAAGATGATTAGGTATTTAATTTTGGAAATTATTTGTTTTGGATTCGAATATTTATGTAAACATAAAAATCAAATTTGTGAACATTTCTTGATTACTTACACGCTAAACCAACGTGGACTACTCAAACTTCTCACACTAATCCACCTGAGTCATTTTTAGGTGGACATGGTCTACCACGTGAATCATGAACCAATTTTTAGGAGTTGTCACGTAACAGTTTGACCAGACACATGACATGTTAAAAAATTAAAAAAAAAAATATTAGAATAAATGAATACTTATCATATGTCATTTTGACGTTTCAACACGACCCGCGACATTTTTCTATTAGTGATGTCGGTAATTCACGTGCAAAATTGTACGTTGTAACAAAGTTAAAGCAAGGACACATTAAATGGGCTTTACAACTTATTCCACCTCACAAGAAAAAGGTTTGGCACTAGCAAAGTACTAGTATATGGTAAGAATGTGGATCAAATGAAAACCACATTGAATTTGTAAACTGTGAACTCATCATATCCATTGATTTTGCATAATCTAACAGATCATGATTTTTGTATTTTAATGTATATCTTATCTTCATTTTTATTTTATTGATAAGATTAAATACTTTCCTTAATTATCTCAACTCATTATCTGCAGTAAATCTATGAATATATTTCTTTATCTATTTTATCGGTCAACATTATCACTACTTTCCTTTTTATTAAACATAAATCAAATTATGCACCACGGGATTTCAATTGTGCACCAAAAATCAAATTGTGCACCGAGATTGAATTGTGCACCAGTGCTTAGAGATTGAAGTGTGCACCAGTGCACCACGATGTAATTGAGCACCAAAATATATAAAAGGTCTTATGTGCATTAAAAATGATAAAAGTGGGGCGTGAGAAGTTGGTTTATGGAATGAGTGAAAAGTGGAATTAGCCGGTTATTTGAGATTTAATTAAGGGGATGAGATATGCTTACCTAATTTATCTCATCATCATCCGATTAGTTAGTTAATGTCATTTAGTTGCTTTAATTCAAATTAAATCTAGTGCATTGATTTTAATAAAATCAACGATCAGATTTGGTTCACAGTTTACAAATCCAAATAGGTTTTCACTCAATCCATCCCTATAGGGTAAAGCTATATGAAGTCATCAATATGCTGATTCCATCATAAAGGTTGTAATTTTAGAAAAAGTGAATGTTAAAATTGAAATTAGAATTTCATCTTAATGAAAAAGAAAAATTGTTGGGTATTATTAATCCAACATCGTTCACAAATTCAAAATTGCGCTTGGGTTTCAACACTTAGTTACATCTGAACAAGTTCTTTCCAAGTGAATGAGGGTGTTGTCGGTTTTGAGAACGGTGTTCATCGGTCAAAATCTGGACAGAAATTGAAATAAAAAAAAAATGTGAACTGAAGACTGGACCAATAATTACTGGTTTGGACCTTACCAGTTTTATCACATATATTTAAAAATTGATTAAAAGTAATAAAATTAATCAATTCCTGCTTGAATTGGTCCATTTTGGTATGGACCGGAATTTTTTACTAATAGTTCATAATTATAAAACTGAATTACTATTAAAAATGACAAATTCAGTCCAAATCGGACCGAAAACCAGAAGATTGAAGACCATACAAGAATTAATTGGATTGATTTATTCCGAACTGGTGCCGGTCCGATTTCCAATCTAGACCTAAATTTGAACACCGCTAATTATAAGTATGAGACTAGCTACACTTCAAAAATATTCATACATTTTTTTTTATAAAAATAGATTCATTTATTGATTTTAATTATATATATATATAAATTGATAGACAAATACACAAAATGTATAAATAAAACAATATTGTTTAATTTAATAATAAGATACATTAATTTTAGTATACTAGTCTAGTTTTTATCGCAGTCTTTTTTCAGAGTGCTTTTATTTTACAAAACTAGTCTAAATTTTTATTTTTGCATTTTTTCAATAGTTTTGATTATTCAGATTTTACTTCGGAAAACAATTAGGCTGTGTTCGGTGTAGAGAAAATTTGATGGAAATAAAAATTTGATGGAAAATTTATAAAATTCCATGTTTGGTTTAGACGGAAAATATGTTGGAAAGAAAATTAAGTGGAAAATTTGGTGGAAAATGTTATTCTAAGTTCTAACTCTTAGCCTAAAAATATGATACAATCAAGTTCAATGTATATGAAATGAATAACTACTTCTATTAGGTTCTATGTATCCGAAATTCCGAACAAAGTTCAATGTAACCGACAAGGTTTTTATATTAAGTTCAATGTAATCAATCAAGTTCAATGTATCTGATGAAGTTGATGATATAAAGATGATATTATACTTTCTTATACATTTTCCATTAAACTTTACATGATGATGGAAAATGAAATGAAATTTTTATTATTTTCCTTGACATTTTTCATAGCAAACCAAACAAAGGTAAAATTAGATGGAATCCTTCAAGGATTCAATTTCCTTCTCATTTTCCAACAAAATTTCCTTTCTGCCAAAATTTTCCCTAAACCAAACACAGCCTTATAATTTTGTGATTTTTTTGTAAAAGTTACCCTTCATTTTTCCTTTAATTCAAACTAGATAGCATTACACATTGGTTCTCGTTCATGTTCCAAATATATTAATTTTCTTAATCTCATATAAAAAATGACAAAACAAATCAGCCTCAATGTAACTTTATAAGAAATAGTATATTATTTTCCTAAGAAAAATATTATAATGATATGCAAAGAAATGTTAGTTAGTATTGTTTTTGTTGCCTTTTAAACCTAAGTTGAATATTTCGACCACCTAAACACCAACATATTTCATATTTTGTAGTAAATAATTTAAACACAAATCAGATAAAAGGGAAAAACTTATCTCTAATTCATAAAAGCGAAAAAACTTAAAAGGGACTCTAAAGTCCAAACTATCACCACTTCTTCAATTACGGTCCGAATTATCCGAATTATCAAAAAAGTGTGATGAAAAAAAATGAACTGATTTTCTAAATAGAATTACAACCACACTTCTAAACTAATATTATTATATAACAAACAAACTAGCGAAAACTATGTCATCCAGTCATGAAAATAAATAATATTGTTTCGGTCACATAAATAAAAAATGATATCTTTTTATACTCAATCAATCATAATTTTTAACGAATTTAAAGTATCAGTTATATATAATGAATCAAAGCAATTGATTTTAATCAACATCGTAAATTAGTCCAAATATTTTTCATTGCACCTTTAGATAATTTGGGTAGTTGAGATCGTAAATTAGGAAGTGGTAATAGTTCAGAACCCTTTTAATGTTTTTCTCTTCATAAAATAATGAAAAATAGTATAATGATGAGTGTGATATAAAAAATTAAGAATGATGAACAATATACTTTCATGTCTATTTTCCTACAAAAATTAAGCGTTTCATTTGTCAGATCTATTTTTCTACATGCATTATTAAATTGTTCATTTTTTTCATCCCCTCAGACCCTTAGGCTATGTTTGATTTAGAGAAAATTTGAGTGGAAGAAAAAAATGTGTGAAAATAAGAAACAATTTTTTATTTAGTTAATGAAAAATTGGGATGAAAAACTAAATGAAAAATTAGATGGAAAAATATGAGAAAAAAATAAATTAAAGAATATTGTAATATTTTCTTCAAAATTTTCCACCCCAATCAAAACCAAACGAGAGGAAAATAAAATAGATTTGATAAAAAAATTCAGTTTCTCTTAGATTTTTTTTTTCCATCAGAAACCAAACACAGCCTTAAAATGTCATAAACAGCCCTTCTTTGATCCCATACAAAATATTGGGAGCCAAAATTTTGAAATTCATGGAAGCCAACGTCTCGATGGTTCTGATTTTGGGCTGAACTTTCTGATGGAACAAATGTGAGACGAGGCTATTCTTCGTAAGGTTTGACTGTTCCATTCTTTGGTTGTTCGTAACAAAGGACAAAGGCGATAGGGTTCACCTGGTTGTTGACCTACTACAATAGAATGAATGGATACGTACTTAGAAGCATGAACCCTTGGACTGTGTTTGGTTTACGAAAAATTTTTACAAAAGAAATATTATAGGGAAAAACGAGAAAGAAAAAATTTTGTTAGATTGAGGGAAAGTTTGAGGAAGGAAAATTTGATGAAAAATGGGATGTTTGGTTTACAGAAACTTTGAGGTAAAGGAAAATATGTGAGAAAATAAGATGAAATTCTTTGTTTGGTTCAGAGAAAGTTATGGATGAAAAACTAAATGTAAATTTAAATGAAAATAAGAAGGAAAACTTGTTAAAATTAAATAGTGTTTTAACATTTTCTATAAAAATTTTCATCTCTCACAAAACAAAGGAAAAATATAATAAATTCTATGAAAAATTCACTTTCCCTCACATTTTCGTTTTTTTTCAAATTTTCTCCAAACCAAACACAGCCTAAATGCTTTAACACTTTCCACAAAATTTTCACAACCAAACAAAAGAAAATCAAATCAAATCTATAAGAAATTTACTGTACCTCTTATTTCCCTTTCCTCTTCATTTTCTCTGAACCAAACACAGCATCAACTTCTCATATTCGATAAAACGGGTAACTGAAAAGGAAGAAGGTCCACTTTTGGGGCAATTTTGATTTATGTGTTTTCTAATTAACAAATTTAAATTAGTATCTGATTTGCGAATGGTCGTACAAGAATTATTATGTTTGATTAGGGTATGAGCTCCTCCTATTGAGTTTGAGTCCTTCTAGATGCATTTAACTCACCTTTATGAATATTTCTTTAGACTGTGTTTGGTTCAGGAACACAAGAAAAGTTTCATGAAAAATCAAATTAAATGAAATATAAAAGGGATAAAACCCAAAAGAAGTCCTGAATTATCACCGCTTACCTAATTGCAGTCAGAACTACCACGATTTTCAAAAAGGCTGCGATAAAAAAATTGGAATGATTTTCTAAAATAAAATTTACCATTACATTTCTAAACAAATATTATTATAAGACTTAGATTTGTGTGCTAATATTCCGTCGTTTGGTTATCAAAATAAATTATATCATTTTACGCACATAAAGAAAACGACGTCATTTGATAACCAAATGATGTATTTTCACACACAAATCTAAGTTTTATAATAATATTAGTTTAGAAATGTAATGATGAATTTTATTTTAAAAAATCAGTCATTTTTTTCTTCATTGCATCCTTTTTAAAAATCGTGATAGTTCTAACCGCAATTGGGTAAGTGATAGTAGTTCAGGGTCTTTTTTAGATTTTTACCCAATATAAAATGAAATTGAAATCATTTATGGAATCTATTTCACTTTTTTCTTATTTTTATCATGGAAAGTATGAAAGAAAATATCATTGCTAGAAGCCCAATTGAGGGCTAAAGGCCAATTTTTTTAATTAACAACCGTAGGAAAATTTTATTATTATTTTTATTAACAACAGTAGGAACTACGATCTTGTTAAGGTTCTGGTCAGGTCTTTGTATTCTTCTGACTCTGGGGTTCAACACAATTGCGTAACGGTCTTGTTTTTGACTGCCGGTTTCGACAAGTTCAGGTGTGCGTTGATCGGAGCCGGTGCCCGTTGGGCCGTTGATCAGGGTTTTGGAGAGTGGGAACGAGTTGGGGAAGGAAGTTGCTATCAGGTGCTTGATAAAACTGACTGTGAATTCGGACACGCTTGGTCTGTTTCGGCTCAAGGTGGAGTAACGGCCTTGTTGAAAATATGTTCTAATGGAGATTGCAGCTGTGAGCTGATCGGTTTGGCTTGTGGGGTGTTGAAGAATCTGTCGGAGGTTGAGAAGATCAAGAGGTTCATGGTCGACGAAGGTGGCTTGTTTTTCAGCTGCTTTAGCTACATTAATGACCTTATTTGCAAAGAAACAGAGCATAATCAATCAACTGTCGTATGTTGGAAGAAAAGTTTACTTGAAGAAGTGTATCACAATATAATGATTACCAAATGTTTGATTTAGGCAAGACGTGGAATAAAAGAAAATGGAAGACCTTTCTAAATTTTAATTCATTTTTTCTTATTTGGTTAGAGATAAAAAAATATAAAAATTTTTATAAAACGTAATTAAATTAAAATTTTCTCCTAATTTATCATGTATTTTCTCCTCCCCAAATTCTCTCTAAATCATAACTTAAAATTATGTTCACTTTTTTATCTAATTTTATAATTTAATTGAACTAAATGACTTATCTCATACTGTTATTAAAAAATATTATAATAAATGAATTCTCCAATTGCTAGCATGAAAATTCTCAATTGGGCTTGAGCCTTCAGTGTATATCAGCATTGCTTCCGAGGCGACTGAGGCGCTGCCGGGTGCCACTTCACCTGGAAAATTTGATCCAATTGAGGGCTAAAGGCCAATTTTTTCCTACTGTTGTTATAAATTTAATCCACTTCGGAAAATTCTCCAATTGCTTGTGTAGCCACTTCTAGCAATGCCGGGCGATAGTAGTTCCTACTGTTGTTAATCAAAAAAATTTATAAAAATTTCCATCAAAGTTTTTTTTCTGAAAATTTTTATCTGGACCAAACAAAAAATTTCTGTAACTTTCCATCTTATTTTTCTTTCCATCAAACTTTTCCTGGACCAAACAAAGCCTTAGGTTGTGTTTAGTTTGAGAAAGTTAGAGGGAAAGGAGAATTTGAGGGAAATGAAAATTTGAGGGCTAGTTTCTCTTGTTTGGTTTGGGGTGAAAATTTTTATAGAACGTACTAAACCATTCTTTAATTTAAATAAATTTTCCTTCCTATTTTTCATTTAACTTACCATTTCATAATTGCTCATAGAAATTTCAGAGATAAATACTATGTTTTCACTATATAATTAAACTTAAATCACCAGGCTGATAGTTGCTTATGTAAATTCAGAGATAAATATTATGTCTCAACTCTATTCTAATTTGCGTTGTAATCCGTTTCACTTTTGCTAGGACCATATGGACACAAAAATTGACTCATAAAGAGCAGGAGGCTCTCCATCCACTTCTAAGTTCTATCCCAAAAATCTCAGAAACTGAATTTGTTTTTCGGTTCATTTCTTTTTCTCTTAGTTGCGTTTAAACTAAGGGACAAGAAGTTAGGTATATTCTTAAAAACTGAAATTGTCTAACTAGAAGAGAATGCAGGGAAAAAGGTACCTTAAATCGCCAAACTGATGAGGCTGGTCACAACCTAGTGACAGAGAGGAGCTATCCGCAACCGACCAGATCTCAGGAATCCAAATAGTGCACAGTTTGGAAATGCAACCTGATAGTTCCAGCATGGAAAACAGTGTATTTGCCATTCAACCACAAGAAATCGAAGAATCCAACCAGAGCTCACAGTAAAAACTTTCGGTTAGTCTCAGCGTGGGTAAGAAAAATGAAGACCGGTTCCAAGTACAGAACTAGTGAAGTGCTAATGAATAGGCACTTCTTTCATATCTGTAATGCAGTTTTATTTCATTTAGGAGGCTTATGTGTCAAAGAAATGCGTGGATTCAAGATTATGCTATAGAGTCTATGGCTTATGCAACGTCAATATCTATGATGGAGTCCTAGATGCTAAAATACGAGAATAACTGGACATACGGTTTTGAAGGGAAGCAAGCAGCCTGCGTTTCTGCTTTACAGCGTTTGTGCGGAAGCATCTCCTTGCAGTGCTAATGGGCGACAAATGGTAATCAAATGTGTTTCAGCTAGCTGACTGAGTATGAATCGTGCTTGGATTTGGATTACATCAAACTCGCACTGGCTTTTGAAGTATTGCAGACAGGTAAACTTGGCTTTTCCCAGCTTTATCGACCCTATCGCCCACCACCCACTTCAACTTCTTATACCCAAATTGCTCGATCAGTCCAGTGAGCGCCTTTTTCTTCTCCTCATCAGCGCAGTAGAAGTTATCCAGCCAAAACAGCCCGCCCGCTCTCAACACCCTATCGATGTCAAACATGAGAAACTCAAGCTTCTCTGGCCTGCCACCAACATCCAACCCGCTAGCAGCATGGATCAAGTCAAACACACCGTCATAAAACGGGAACCTGTGGTCCAAGCTCAAGTAAAGCGGAAACAACCCTCTTGCAGCAATGAACTCGCTAAAAGGCGCATCCACGTTCAAAGTGGCTGTGACCACAGTGACATTCCTTTCTGCCATTCTTGCGGCGAAATTACCAGAGCCACCACCTCCAACGTCAAACCCCAATCTGATGCCGGCACTCCCCATGCTTAAAACATCATCGATGAGAAAATCGTACTTGCTCCTAGCCCTAACGTATCTCTGATTCTCATTCCCATTGGTCAGATTAAAGCAATTGACACAATCCCTACTCAACTGCTTGCTATTCAAACAGCTAAAGCTCTTACACCCCAACCCACTCCACTGCACCATCTTATCGCCAACAGGTTTCCAAAGCGAGCTGGGAAAAGGGTGCAAAACGTTAATCTTGTTCACCATTTTGGCCAGGCATCTCCGCCTAGGCAAAGGCTCGCACCCTCTCAAAATCAGCTTCTGCCCTAAACTCCAATCATCAGGACAGGGCCCCGAAACCTTGTACGTCGTGAACTGGGTCAACAAGTCAACACTCTTCTCACACGAATGCCCCACCGACGACGCCATCTCGGTGATCCCGCTTCTGGAATCCTTGCCCAGCGGCAGGGGGTGCGGCTGCAGGTACAGCTTGAGCTCAGCCGCAATGTTGGGCCGCGAAAGATCGATGCTTTCATAACCGAGGAGCTCTTTCTCCATCCGGGCAAGCTTCTTCTGCGACGCGTCGATCTGTTTCAGGATCAAGGAGACGTGTTCGGATACTAGGGAGATGTTGTTGGGGGAGTGGCGAACAGCGTCGGTTGAGTGGGTTGTGGGGTTGGTGTAAGTGAAGGCGTAGAGGGCGAAGAGGTTGGTGATGATGACGGAGAGGAGCATGAGGATGTTGGCGGCTGAGGAGCAGAATGTCGCGCGCCTGAATCTGGCGGTTCCATCTCCGATTTTCAGAGAAACCGAACCCATTTTCTACTCTGCTTTTCTCAGTGCTGCACTTCCTTCTCCTTCTCCCTCTTCTTCTCCGTAATCGATTTGTTCGAAGAAACGGGATTCCGAGACGAGAGAGACTGAGATCTGGAAGTGTTCGGTTGATTCTGTTCCAGAGATTTTCATTACAGCCTTGATTTCAACCTATTTTTTCAAAAGGCATTTGACGATTTGGAGAAACTAATGACAGATTTAGATCATCAGATGCTTGTCGGTTGTGAATAGAACAATCTGGACCGTACACGTGTCGATATGAATGTGATGTTTTGTAGCCATGACTCCTGGGGAGATTGTATTGTGAGTCTGTGACTCGTGAAGACCGAAATAATGAAGAGACTCGTGAAGACCGAAATAATGAAGAGTCAACGCCATATCCTATACTCTACTCCATCTGACAATTTGTCACTATTTCATTTTACTCTACAGAAAAAGAAAGTATGAAATTTCGATTTTCATACAATTAATTTATATATTTTAAACAGAATTTAGACATTCAATTGGTGTAGTTTTATGATTCAACCATTAATCTTTTATTTACGTAGTTTTATAACCATTTTTATTTCAATCAGTCAAATAATTTAAGCATCACTGGATATGTGTCGAGTAAGTGATTTTTTAATTTAATTAATATTTATTTAAATACTTGTCAAATTGTGATTGATTGTCAAAATTATAATTGTTATGGAAGTATGTTGTTTGATTGTTGAGATAAAGATCCGTTCTATAAAAAATGATATATTTTTTTTGTATTTTATTTTTACACCCACTTAAAATTAGAAGGTTTTGGTGCAAAATTAGGTGGTTTAGGGTAAAATTAGTTTTGATTTGACTATAACTTAATCCAGATTTAAATCGTATTTTTTTATTGGCTTAACGAAAATTGATAATAATATCATATTAGTATTTTTCGAAGTGTTGATAATACGTATTTTTTTTTATATCATTCCTAATATACAATTGATATTGGAGAAAAGACATTGAAGCACCAGACTCCAGATGTAGCCAGCTAGCAACTAAAATATAGCAGTAGCAAGTAGATAGAATCCTCAAGTGCAACAAGATGATGATTACTAATTAGCACAACACACAACACAACACTTATAGTACGCAGTCCGACATTCATGTTCATGGATTGTATTACAACATAGTACAACAAGGACAATGGAGCTTGATTTAGCTAACAATAATATCAACGGCTGCCCAGGGGCTTACTCTTTGCCGTCTCTTCAGACACCCCGGCTGCCGCCGAACTGCAGATGAATGCAAGCCAATGCCCACCAGGTAACATGTCTGGCAGATGAAACATATGAAGAGGCATCTGGGGAACAAAAATATATAAATTGGCACTGATTCTGATTTTGCTGGTGCCGCTTTGTCTTTCACCAACTAGCTATGAAATCTGTGATGGGTCTACTTTATGGTGATGTAGCGGTTAGTTCCATGCTTGGCCCAGTTGTCCTTGAGATCAACGGGCTTCGTCAGGTCATGCCCTTCTGCGGCAAGCCTGCTGAGCAGTTTGTTGAATGCCCCACCGCTCATCTTTCTCCCGCCAACTCGTGCATGGCGCTTATTGGGTACTGAAGGGAGCGGGTACTGTGAAATTGAGGTGGTGCAGCAAGAAGACTGCCAGCCACCGTTTCCCCACTTATAGCACTGCCTGAAGTTCCCTGTGCAAGAGCATACCGGTGGCGGCATGATTGTGTCATCATACACAACAAGATTCAGCCCCAAGTCCTGACCCTTCCAATCCGACTTCAAAACCACAATCTGTTTGTTAACATCATCACTCCCGCTGCCCATATCGCGCTCATCCCCCCACTCGTGGGTTTTTCCAAACATATGTTTGCTAAAGCCATCACTTCCTTTTTTGACCTTGTTGGGATTCTTTTGAACTTTCTTGTTTGAGGACACGGACTTGGGTTCCTTTGTGCGTTTATTCCCGCGGGACTTGGCAGCATCAGAAGCGACGGGGGATAAAGAGATGGCTTCAGTTATATCCATGTCCCTTGAGTTGTAAGGAGCCTCAGTATGTTGTTGGTTTTCATCATCGAGCACGTGCTGTTGAGGATGGTGCAAGTGTTTCACCCCACGGGAAATCTGACATCCAGAGGGGCACTGGGTCTGGATCTGAGACATGCCATTGTCACCGTTCATTGGGGTTTCTCGATACTGTAGAGTTGCTAGAGCGTTGTCCCTTTCCATAATGGCATTGTTTCTTTCGTTTATAGCGTTGTCCCGCTGCAGAAATGCGAGGTCCCGCTCAGCCATGGCTGTCTTCTTCTCTGAAAGGGCCAAGTTCCTTTCTTGAATAGCAGCATCTCTTTCAGCCATGATCGTCATGATTTGCTTCATCGATGGCTGATGGTGCTGCATCAACCACTGGCATTGAAACAACAGAAGTACAATGTTGTAAAGAGGCAGCACCTCATTATAACAGGACACACTTCACAGTGATAGAGCTGCACAATTAATCATCGGCATATTGATTTGTCAGATACCTGACTTTGAGCTGCTTTGTACTGATCAGCTCTGTGTCTTCCGTTTTCACGATGACCCCCATCGTCCATTGTCGGTGGCCAAAGAGGCCGAAACTTCAGGTTCCTTTGTAAATCTGTGGGTAGCTACCAAAGCAGTATATGCATGCCTAGAGCAATATATCAATGTATGACACCAGTTCTCCATGTTAGAAAAATGTAGCAAAGGACAAATCAACGACACTGTCACAAAGCCACCAAGGTGGCAGCAACGTTCAAAGAAAAAAAAAAAAACCAACACTGACACAGGGTATCAGATAAGTAATTTGTCAATCCTTTTTTGAAAGATAAATCAGTGTGTTGCATTGGTGTAAAATCAACAAGTCCAAAAATTATAAGGCAGTGTCCTGGAATGATTAAGGGCCTGTTTCTGAGTAAATTTTAGGAGCGAAAGGCAGTGTCCTGGAATGATTAAGGGCCTGTTTCTGAGTAAATTTTAGGAGCGAAAGGAGAGGATTTGGAAGGTAAGTAGTTGTTCCCGAGTTTCAAAAGGAAGTATTTGGAGCTCTTACCATTTCGGAAGGATTTGAAGCCGAGTTACTATTTTATCTTTTATCTTTTATATTTCATATTTCTTATATTATTAGAAGGGCATTTAAGTAAATAAATATTAAATTATACTCTCATTTCCTTTCTCTAATATCAAGAAACATGTTTTTTACTTTTCCTCTCAATTCTCTCAAATTCCCTGCATGACTCGATAACGACTTTTGGAGTCGAATGGGTATTGGATGAGATGGTAAAATATTTGGCTTTAAAACCAAGTGCCATGGGTTCGAATACCATTGGAGAGGGGGCGGAGCCAACAAAATTGTTCAGGGGTGCTGGAAAAAAATTTAGGTTCACATGGATAAATGTTTTAAAATAATTTATTTACGTTGAGAAATTTATATTTGGACAAATAATTATGCATGAATTACATTAGTTTTAAAATTATAGATATAAAAATTATAATATAAAGGGGGTCAAATTGGTATTTTTTTGTAAAAAAAAAAACTATAAATATATGAATTTTAGACTGAATCAAAAATTGAGAGGGGTTAAGTGAACCCCCTAGAACAAGTGGGGATCCACTAGTGCACTTGAGTAATCTAGCTCATCTTTGTGAACATCTCTTTGTAGCTCTACATGAGCCCTTACCATCAGTCATCTATGTGTCGTTCTCCGCGTAACACTATATGAGCTCCTTGTAATGTCATGGGCTGGGTTATTCGGTACTTTACTTATAATAAATTAATAAAAAGAAATGTTATAGTTAAAAAAAATTTTGGGGGGATTGGTTCTATTATTGGACTGAGCTATTCGCTTCTTAATAATAATAAAAAATACAATAGTTAAAATAAAACCATTTGGAAGGGGTGGTTGGTTCCATTATAGTTTATCACGTAAGATTTAGTGGCAGTTGCCGGACATAAATAATTTCTATAAAACTAGTCCAGAATTGTAAGGCAAATAATATCCTGGCCCATTGGCAACCGACGTGCATATCGTGACCAGGAGAAACACTAAGGTAGTGTTCCAGAGAATGATTTTGGAAAGAAAGGGAAGAGAGGAGAGGAAAAAGCTGTTACCAAATCCTTTTTAAGGAGGAACTTGGGGATTTGGGGGAGTGAAATTGTCACTTTTCTTTCCACCGATTTGGGTGGGTTTGGGAGGAAAGGGAGGGAGGGATTCAGGGTGAAAAGACCATTGTCACTTTTCTGTTCTTCATTTTTTTTCATATTTAATTTTATTTGCATGGTTATTTTCGTAATTTCGATACCTTTTACTCTTATCCTTCCAAATCCATTCTAATTTAAACTCCTATTTTTCTTTCCACCTCCATTTTTTT
>NQLW01000001.1:344190-381290 GCA_002312845.1 Kalanchoe fedtschenkoi
AATGCAAGAAGAGTAACAAAATGCACAACCGAGCTCCATAACAAGACTTATTGCCAAGCAATTACATTGCTTTTCGAATCAAGAAAACTGTTTCTTGGACTTGGTTAATACAAAATAAAAAGTACGAGAGACAGATATACAATGGCACCTCATGAAACTTGATGTTACCTCTTTACGGTCAGATATCCCTCAACGTACCATAAGCCCCCTTTAATCTGCAAGGCACAACATGTTCATCTGAGGACAGAATGAAAGAAGTTTATCAAAATCCCTCAAGTCCCAAATCGCATCACAACAGAAGAAAAATCATTAATGGCCATAGTAAAAAATGGATTTCAAGTTTCAATAGCTCCAGACAAAACACTATATGTTAGTTTCTCAGACAACATAAGCTCATGTTCTTAACAGCTTGAGAGCGTAATTATAGCACAGAAAGCAACTAGCTTCTATTGCTATCCTTTTCATGAGTTCTTAAAAAGGAAATGATATCTAAGGAGTTAAATAAATGGAAATGATATCAAATGGAATCCATGTGGATTTATTTTAACATACAAATTTTCTTCTCCTCAGATTTTCCCTAAACCAAACACAGCCTAACAGAATCTAAACAACAGACACCAGCATCTCCTGAAATAGAAACACATCAATTATTCAAGATCTAAACAAGTAGCTCAAGTCGAAACAGTTCAACACCGAAATGCAATCCATATTCCACTACCACACTCATTAAATCCCCAAATCCACCACAAGAGCTGCGCTCGATCTCCACTCCCACGCCTCACCCAGTAAAGCCCACTGAAAGCACTATTAACGAAAACACACACATAATCGGATTTCACGACCAACGAGCTCTCAGCACCAGCTCGGCGCACCTCATCCAGATGTAACCAACACCCACAATCTAAAATCCGAACTTTGACACACTCTGGTGCAAGAATCCAAGAAATGAAGAAGAGGCGATGAAATCGGCGACTCACCCGATCGTGAAGTGTTCGGGAACCCTAGCTGGAAGTGAACACTGAGCAGGGATTGGTTGGAGAAGGGGGTTTTGAGTTGTTGATGGAGCAGAGAGGTAGAAGCTAGAATCTAGTTGAGATATGAGGGAGAGAGAGATTCAACAAATGCTCGTGTTTTGTTGTTTGTCCTAAAAATCTGATGATCTATCCGACGTTGGTCAGGTCTTCTGTCTTTTTACATTGAGTTGAATTTTATTCAAGACAGATAAAAAAAATCTAACTATCAACATTTTAAAAATTATGAATGTCATTATCTTGATTTTAATTTTTTTTATTCTTCCATAATTATTTTGTGATTAAAACTATAATTATTGTTAATAAACTAAAATTATATTTTAACTAAAAATAAAACTAAAATGATTGTAACCATGAGATCACAGAGTAGAGAGAAATGCTCACACAAGTGAGATCAGGTGATAAAGAATACAAACCAATTTAACCGTATCTCTTTGAATTTTAAAATTAAACAGCTACTATTGTAAATTTAAAAAATGATGGAGATTGCATATCACTTTTCGTTTATTTATCTTTTACTTAACTATTATGCAGTTAAATTGATTTCATAATTGTTTATTACTGCAAAATCTTAGTTGGTGTTTAAAGTGAAGTGTAAATAAAAATTGTTGAACTAAATCAAATCAAATTGAACCAAACTACTAGGTTCAGTTTGATTTGAAATGTTAATGTTTTGATTATGTTTCAATTTATAAAAAACTGACAGTCAGTGGTTAAGTTTGATTTTTGATTTTTCAAACCAAACCGAATAGTTCACTATATTTTAGATCATATATAAATTTATTTAAATATAAAATATAAATTGGTACCATATTATTACTTTTATAAAAAATATCCTATTTACTAAATAAAATTAATGACAAAAAATAAATTGAACCGAATCAAATCACATGATTTTATTCAGTTTGAATACTGATAATTTATAATTTGATGCTGAAATCAAGAAAAATGATGGATTTTAAATTTTAAAAGTTTTGATGATGATTTTAAATTAAAGTAATACATATCCCTTATCATACTTTTCCTACATAAAAATTTTAAATCTCTCCGACCAATTTTATGTCGGCTGAAAAGATAATTTGAAAGTGCAAACGGAGAAGTTGGTTTCCGCTTGTTAGGTAAAATTCAGTGGCGGATTTAGGATTTTTTTTTCTGATGGTAGAATTACATAATTAAAATTTTAATTAAATTTGGGGAGTAAAATTAACAATTTAGTTTTTTTATACATATATAAATATTTTATTTTTTTACATAGGCATAGGTATTTTTGGTGGGATTCGGGGGATGGCTGCCCCCACTACCTTCAGTGGCTCCGCCTATGGTTTTGTTCGTCAATTTTACATGAAATATTATGGTAAATGTTATGACAATGGGCATGAATACGTTCATAATGAATTCTCATTTGATAAACTTGTATAGTCTTGTATTGTATATATTTTTGGTAATTTGCATTAAAATTAATGCATATGAACTTCAATAACAAATAAAGTAGACAAATAACAGATGAAGATACTATATATGAAGTGACACGTAATATAAGTTATGTAAGGGTTCGAGGATCATAACATCATTTTGGTATTTTTCTTTGTTTTAGTCTTATATACTATAAAATCTTGAATAAAACTATACCCTACCCCCTAAATCTTTAATCATAAATCGTAAGTGTTCGAAAACTCTAAAAAATCCTAAAATCCCTGAAACCATAAAACCTTCATAATTTAAAATTTTTAAAACTCATAAAATCTGTAAGTGTAACATACTAAAACACCGGAATCTTATACTCCTAAAACGAAAAAGAAAAATAATAAAACTTTATTTTTTTTTCTGATCTCCTACCTAATTTATATAAAATATCACCCATAACATTTAAAAGACATGAGAGATTAACTGGAGTTTGAGAGGTGGCTGCCAGTGTTGATGGAATTACTTAGCTGTTATATTTAGTTCAATACATGATATCCATTTTTTTGTGTAAGTAGCCTTCACATTTTTAATGAGGCGAGACACACTAATTTAACTCAAAATAGAGGAATAGAAGAATAACTATTAATTAATAATAAATTTAACCTTAATTTTTGGATGAATATGTTACTCGTTTTGAGAATATAGTCATGCCTTATATGAAAATAGATTCAAATAATCACATCTCATCAATATGTATGCTCAAATTAGTTAACTGTAGTTGCTGATTTGATAAATATGCACACTCATATTCATAGGGATCTGTGGAAAATCTCATTAAGTTGAGATATTTGTGGATAATTCTGGATCAACATTTGTGTTTCCTTTTTAAAGATTTTTTAAATTTATTTATTACGCTTTATTAATTATATGTGACTATAATTGAATGTGACAGGTGTGAAAATATGTAATTATGTGCTGTATTTAATTAAGTATCAGTAATGTTTTAAGATATTTTATTTTATATTTTACAATTTGATCATTAAATACAAATATATATTTTTTAGATTTTCCATGAAAAATACAAAAAAAAAAGATAATGGTCATCGTTTATATATTATATGGTGCACATTGTGAAATAGACTTTCATTAATTTTAGTTGCATAATATGACATGTGCTCATTCTTCTACGTTGTTTTTATTAATGTCACGTTCATGTGCATTCTTTGTACATGCAGAGTGATTATGTATGTACTCTGAAAACTCAATAGGAATTCATAAAATGAACATTTCAAAAAAAAATGGACACCTGTTACACAAATTATAAAATCTCTTAACAATGTTCACTTTTAATAAAACTATAAAACAAGAAATGTTCACTATCGAGAAACCTAAAAATATGTATGTTGTATATGTTCATTGTTTCATTCTGACAACCCAATAACCCCTTATCAAATCTCGTTTACATCTTGATTTCTCTTCCTCTTCTGCTTAATCAATATAACTCCACCACAGATCCATGTTCACTGCAAAACAACAGTTCACGTTTGTACATTGCAAACATATGTTTAACTATCCATAAAATCTAAAAAATAGATACGTTGATTACCGAAAATGGTGAACATTTGTAACACAAATTATGAAATTCCTATAAACAATGTTTAAATTCAATACAAACAATCAAAAAAACTCAAAATTATTTAATTTTACATTGTTCATAGGATCCAAAACTTTATATGTTCACTGTTGAAATTAAACGCAATCAAACAACTAACCATAAAAATTTAGTTGAAGAATTATAACAAACAGTTGGTGTGCATTTTCTGATTGCAGCACTCCCTGGCTAAATTTTGGCTGATGGTTGCATTTTTTATTTATAAAACTGACTTGTATTTTGAGACCAGGATTACTGGAATGATAAATACTCTGAGCCAGGCGACACCAAACACGAACCTATATCATCCTCAAAGCTAGAATATTCAAAATTGTTGACACGAACAGAACCAATCGCCTGCTGCTTTTATAACCTAATGTCATCAAATCACATACAGTTCACAATTTAAGGAGATTCTCAATTAATCTAAAGTTCATACTCATATACCTATGTTCAATATATACACAAAATCAATGAATATGCATATTAATATACTCTTTCTGCCTTTTAATTTATGTTTAATTTTAGTATATTAAAATGATATTAATATTAGTTGTTGATTGAATTTAATATGCATATATATATAATCTGCTCGTTTTAAATTATGTAAAATATGGCGTATTATTAAAAGCGCAGAATGATTTTTATGCATTTTGATTATAAATTAATTAATTTCGTAATTTTTGTAGATGGATGATAATATAAAATGTGCATTGAATTTGATAAATGACAGATAAAAATTGTCAATTAATTAAGCAAAAGTAAAAGAGCACACATGAAGAAACCAATATCTCACTAATAAAACATTGTAATGTGATAATCCGATGAATAGGCACACCTTCTAATTAACATGTGTTCATTTTTAAAATATTTATGAAAAATTAGTGAATAAAAATATTATGAATAGAAAAATACAATTTTTTTAATTTTTTACATTTATTTTTTCCGTTGTTTTAATGTTCATATTAAATTCAAGGGAAAATTACAGAAATGGGGTATGAACTACCACAGTTTTACAAATTACGGGTGTAACTACCATTTTTTGCAATTTGCAGGTTTTTCAGTTTTAGGACTGTTTTGTAAATAAATATTTTTCAATCAAGTCTAGATATAATTTAAACTAATTACAAACTCACCTCAACAAAACTAATCTAACCTAAATTACCCATGTTAATGTAAGCAAGTGTGGATTAAGATGGAGTTAATGCTAACGGTTGAACAAATTTAATGAATGAGTGGTTAGATTAGTTTTGTTGAGGGTGAGTTTGTAATTAGTTTAAATTAGATCTGGACTTGATTGAAAAATATTTACTTATAAAACAGCTCTAAAACTGAAATACCTGCAAATTGCAAAAAATGATAGTTACACCCGTAATTTGTAAAACTGTGGTAATTCATACCCCCTTTCTGTAGTTTCCTAAATTCAATTGTTTAGCCCGGGTACCATGAAACGACGACATTTAATACCCGTTAAATGGACGTCCTGAGAGACTATCGATTTTGATCTAGAAGAGAAAGAAACAGTAAAGTAAAAGTCAAACGTTGTGAATGGTCAAAAGCTGTAAATCAAAAATCGGAAGTCAATTGGTTTACGAAATTCCATGTCGTAAATCTTTCATAAGCGAGCGATCTCGGGGGACGACATCCGTCCATCCAGATCCAGCCAGCCAGCCACCCCTACAATATCGGAGAAGCCAACCCAGATTCATCAACTTCTACCCGCGTCGCAGTGTATGAGATACTACATCAGAGGAGCCACAAAAATGGCTGAAGAGATTACTAAGTCCCAGCTTCCTTCATCTGCGGCCACCGCCCCTTCCTCCTCGTCCACGTGGTGGTCATTGTGGCCGTCTTTTCTCCGTTGGGTGCCGACTTCGACCGATGAAATCATAGCTTCTGAAAAACGACTCCTTTCCATCGTCAAGTAAAATCTCCAGCTTTCTTATTTTAGTTTTATTTTATGAAAATTCAGATTTTTAATTTATTTTATGATAATTATTGCGCTTGAGCAAATTTATCATGGAGTTGGTTAATGAATTTTTTTTCTTTTCAAAATTTCGTGCAAAAAGTAAATTGATAGATTAATAGGAATTGAGATAAGCTTCTATCTCGTCCGGAGTTTGTAGCTTTGTTTTCATCTTTTATGGTTTTACGTTGTGTTTGGTTTGGGGAATGTGGAAGAAGAAAAAAAAAATAGAGCACAAATGAATTTTCTATAGAAATTTGTTAATCAAATTTTCCTTGTAATTTTGCTTCTTCCACTTACTCGAAACCAAACATCGAATTCCTTAAAGTTTTTCTTCGCATTTTCCTTTCCATTAAATTTTCCCTTACCCAATGAGAGTCTTATTAGTTCTACATTATTGTTGATTTGTAGGACTCCGTATGTTCAAGAACAGGTGAACATTGGTTCAGGCCCTCCTGGATCTGGCACTAGGTGGTTTCGGTCAACTAGTAATGAATCAAGATTTATAAATACGGTAACTTTCGATAGTAAAGATGGTTCTCCAACTCTTGTGATGGTTCATGGATATGCTGCATCCCAAGGATTCTTCTTTCGCAATTTCGATGCGCTTGCCCAGCATTTCAAAGTCATTGCTATTGACCAGCTCGGGTGAGTTTTATGATTACAATCACAGGTGGTGACTAGCTTATGCTAGAATGCTCTGGATTGGATTCTGGTTAAGCATGATGGGAGTGAGCAAATCTGGTAGTTAGAGCATCTGGAGTAGACTGATAAGTGTGGTGTGAGACCCTCACTCTCCTATTGCATCGAATTAAAAATAAGTTTGGCTTGAGAATTCCAAGAGTAGTTTGATTAGTAAGAAATAGGAGAGTCGTGGTGATTAGATATGCACTCCATTGCTCTGTGTTAAATTTTGTCTCGATTTGTCTACTGAGTACTGTCCAAAATATTTGGGAATTTAATTTACCAATTTATTCTGTTAAATTGGAAGGCAGGTGTTCAGTGCGGTATAGAATTATAGTCTTACATTTATAGAATAACGACGGAGATTGTGTTAGTCATTGTGAAGTTGCTACTCCATAATGTTGTTTCAGTAACTGTCAGATGAGAAACACAAATTCAAGTTAAATTAAAATTTATTACTTCATTTTTTTTTTCAAGACAAACTTAGGATTACAAGAACTTGTCAAAGTTTGATTTAGTTCGTGAAATACAAAAATGCATTCCCTTTACACGAAATTGAATTGAAAAAGTGTAAATACACTATATCTAGTAGAAGAAGGCAAAATTGTAGATGATATGGATGGTGGAAAAAGAAAAACGGAAGGAAGTGAGGTGCGATATTGTCTTATGAAAGGCATATGCTCATTGTTGGAGAGGCTTCGTCCATTCGAGTCATGATATAATTTTATTTGCAGTTGGGGAGGATCAAGTAGGCCTGATTTCTCTTGCAAAAGTACAGAAGGTAAGTTATCTGCTACAACCGTGCACTTTGACTATTCAATTTGACTTAACCCAATTTATCTTCATCTCAGTTTCCGTAGCTTTATTGCAGAGACTGAGGCATGGTTCATCGATTCATTTGAGGAATGGCGCAAAGCCAAAGACCTAAGCAATTTTATTCTGCTGGGGCATTCTTTTGGTGGATATGTTGCTGCCAAATACGCTCTTAAGGTGAATAAGTATCCTGATTTATTTCTTCAAGGTGGAAAGAGTTGTCCTACTCATTTTTCTGATCACATATCAATCTAATCTTGTAGCATCCTGAGCATGTACAACACTTGATTTTAGTTGGACCTGCTGGAGTCTTGTCAGAATCAGATGCCAAATCTGAGTGGTTGACGCGTTTTAGAGCTACATGGAAGGGAGCGGTTCTAAATCATTTATGGGAATCAAATTTCACTCCTCAGAAGCTTGTCAGGTAGCCTCCTTTTGTTCTGCAGCTGTTAGTTCTAAAATATTCTAGTATGCGAGCATGCTTAGATTTGATGCCGGGTCTTCCAACCTTGTAGATAGGCAGTTTCAGATTCTCAAAGTTTTATTTGCATCTTTTAGATTGTGCTGGCTGGAAGTCGCTTTTTAATCAAAGATGACATCTTTTACGGGTCAATATCAGCGCTGCCTAACTACTGTGTTGTCTCAAGCGTAGATACACGTAATTGATAATACTACAATTTATACTTGTGTATTCTGAAAGAAGTGGATTTCTTTATTCTTACGAGCAGCCAATATCCTTTTAAAACATTAAGGTATAGATTACTTTGGTTTTATCATGGTGATTTGATTACTGACTTGTGCCTGCACGGGCTTGACAGAGGATTAGGTCCTTGGGGTCCTGGCCTGGTAAACAAATACACAAGTGCAAGGTTTGGCGTAGATACTACAGGAGTTGGGGTAGGATTGAAAGAAGAGGAATCCAGATTGCTAACAGGTTTGTTGCCTATGGATAGCATATACTGCATCCCTGCATTGGTTTGATATATAGTACTTCTGCTGATACAAAGTGTCCCAACTTTTGTTTTAGATTATGTATACCATACTCTCGCTGCCAAAGCAAGTGGCGAGCTTTGTTTAAAATATATTTTTTCCTTGGGTGCTTATGCTCGGATTCCCCTTCTACACAGGTTTGGTTCAGAACTCAATTTGTCTTTTGGTTCTTTAGGAAATGAATTATGATGTGGATATTTATGTAACTAATCTGATTGCATGCTGGCAGAACATGCCTCGTAATACCTTTGGGTTATTCATGCTGCAAATATATGATCTAGCTGACGGAATAATTTCGTGCTATGTGGTATCGTAGCCCTTACTAGTGCGCATCTTATCTTTTCAGCGCATCTGAATGGAAAGTGCCCACCACCTTCATATATGGAGTTCATGATTGGATGGACTACAAAGGAGCTCAAGAAGCGCGAAAGCTCATGAAGGTTCCATGTCAAATATATAGAGTTCCCCAGGTATTTCCCTCTTTCCATTTGACTCAAACGCTTCAATGCAGAACACAAAATCTGAATGCATGATGGTCAAAATGCATTACATAGCTGACTCTAAATTTTATGTATTGCAGTCTGGACACTTTGTGTTTATGGAAAACCCTACCGGATTCCACTCTGCTGTTTTATACGCCTGCCGCAGAATCCTATGGAGGGGTGAGCCTAAAATTCAGTCTCCTGAAGGATTTATGCCTGTGTAGAAACAAACAAGCTAGATGGGGTACCGCAAATGTTGATGCTCTGATAAATCTCAAGGAAATCGTCCATGCCACTTCTAGTTGTATCCGATGGCTGGTATGGAGTGTAAAATAGTAGTGTTGCACTAAGATGGGCATTCACTGAGTTACATGTCAGGCTTTCTCTGGTGTAGTGTCATTGTCACTTTGCCACGAATATGAAGATGTAGAATTGGGCTGGAAAAAGAATTTTCTTTTTGTATTTACTTGAGGCACTGTGAATAAACTGGTAAGTTCGAGAAGTTGAAAGCTTCAACTTCTCGGGCACAAGCACCATCCAGAAAAAAATAACTTTAAGCACAGGTGCATTTGCAATGAGTAAAAATGTAAATTTACAACTTTTATATTCCCATGAAAAAAAAAACCACGGTGCTTTCTCTTCAGGCATGTTTTGATAATCAGAAATGGGACCATGAAGGTCAGCATCAGCAGCGGCACGAGGTATTAAGAACAGCAAGACAAATGTCAGCTACTCTAGGAGTGTTGAAGATTCGGGTCGGTGAACTATAGAACAGATGCAGCGCTGCTGATCCAATTCTTTGACCTGCGTGGGACAGCTCCATGTAAGAGACTGAGTCCGAACATCTCCTTAGGTCCTTGGCCGGGGTCTTGGAAGCCTATTAGCCTTGCAACAACCTCTGCACTGTCCTTGATGTGAGCCATGTCATCTGTATCTGTCCAGATCAGCCTTGCTAATTGCAGCCTTCTCTGTTTTGACTTAACGTCAATTCCCCATTGTCTGTAAAGGCTTTCCCTATACTTACTTGAGAATTTCCTCAACATTTGCTTGCTCAGCATTTCTCTCTCTTGGTTCAGAGCCTTCAAGCTGCCATGACAATGGCAAATTCTATGATGAGAATTTTGATCAAAATCGAACTTAAGAAGATACCCATATAGGCAAATAACTTAATAATTCCAATGAAAAAAAGGTTTCACATAAACAATGCCCAGCGGCCAGCGCTCATCTGACCATAATATTGTGACATACTTTTGGAGTAGTTCCAATATATGCGTAGAAGGGAAGAGTGGTACCTGGAGGTCAGTGTTACAGTCTGCCCAACTCCTGTAGACTTTTCTCTATCAAATAATAGGTCCTTGAGATTGGAAAGCCTTCTTAGCTCGACTTCCATGTATATAAAATCTGAGGGATCACCCTTGAAGAGTAGGAAGAAATATGTTCGGTGAACCAAGGGTATGCTGCAAGATGCCCATAATTCTATTATTTCCCTCCGCAACCTCTTAAACTCTGAAATGGATAATCTTGTGATGCTGCTACCACCATTGTTGGCTGATGATTTGGTCCTGGGTGTCCTAATGTCTGTGGCAACACTCAAAACAGATTTTCTTGAATCTTGTCTTGATAACTTTCTGGAATGACGCGTCGGTGGACTGAAGTTTGTCTCCGGAGAGCTAAACACATCTTCAAGTTCATTCGGTGATGACTTGACTTCTATTTGTGCACTGTATTTCATGGCAGGAAGGCTTAGACTTAGGTGAGACCTATGCCATATGCCACTTTCACTCTGTGGTGTGTGTTCATCCTCTTCAACTTTTTCAGATAAATCAAGGGAAGGATGCTTAACCAATGTTGTTCTACAACTCTTGCTTCTAGCTAAGATTGCGGTTTTTGGGCTACCCTTAATTTCATGTGAAGCAGAACCCTGTTCCTTTTCTTGGAAACCCATCAAACAATCAATGGCTTTCTGCATTTGCTGAATTTTTTGCATTAGAGTTTCCACCTCCTTTTCTTTCTCATTTAAGATGGGTTGTTCATTATCATTCTCAGGCACTGCTGTGGCTGCAACTTGCTTTGTCTCCTCGAGAATGGGTGACAGAGTACCATCTTTCCTGTCCTTAATTGTTGTGGTTGTTCTTTTCACTTCACCACATTGAACTTGCTCAGATGTTTCAGTTTCAATAGGAAATCTACAGTCCATTTGAGTATTTTCATCCCCAACCTGATTTGGACCAGACCCTTTAAACTTTGGACCTTCGGTTGCATGCTCCGAGAATCTATTATCATACATAAATGGACCCCCGGTGCTTCCAGGATATTGAAGGTAGTCTACACCAGAGTTTATTCTGAGATCCAAATCGACTCTGTTAGGATCAAGAACATCTAGTGAGATGGACGCTGAGCAAGTATCCATCCATGCCTTTACAGGTCGAGCTCCCATTGCCTTATCAGAATCAGCCTAAAGCACGAGTGACTATGAATAATGAAAAGGCCAATCCATATATTTAAATTTTAAACATGCATAAAAATAACAATTGACTACCAGTAATCTGGAAGCCTGAGCATCTCCAGTTGACAATAATTCTGCAATGCGTAATTCAGCTAGATCACGCTGCTGAATCAGCTCTTTCATCTCTCTGTCCATCTGCATCAACAAAATGAAGACATAATGCTCAACAACTCTGTACTTCGGCAGATGAAAAATAGGGATATTCTGTTCATCACTCTGGAATGAATGAAAGAACATTGTTTCAAAGAAAGTGAACTGCATAACTCCAAACCGTGCTGCAATGACCTTGATCCTTTCATCAATCGGTAACACTAAACACAGAGGCAAAGGAAATTTATGTTCCCAACTTAAAAGTAATGTGTCACTGTTTCTAATAAAAGCAGGTTTGACATTAGGTATGCAGTATGGACATGGAAGCATCGAAAATATCAGTTTATTCATCTTTGTTTATATTTAAAAGGATATAAATCACCTTTTCAATTAGGCTTTCTTTCTCCCTGAGTAGAGAAACAGAAATATTCCCTGACAGTGCTCCTGCATTTTTCAACTCATTCTCCAATCTAGCCATTTCTCTTTGCAATTGTTTAACCAGAGCCTTGTCAGACATTACAACATTGACCTGTGCCCTCGTAGCTACTTCTTTAGCACAACTTGCAAATAACAAAGTGTTTTTGGATTGCTCCAGGTGGCTGTGTGCAGGACTCATTGTACAAATAATTGCTGTCCGAGCATTGCCACCTAGGGAATGTTGTAATATGCGAGTCAGCTTAGAGTCTCTATAAGGTACATGGCCAATTCTCCCCTTGCTGCATGAACCATTTAAATTATTAGTGAAGCGACACCATCAGAAGCTTCCAAACTGATGGTTAAAACATAAATCATCCATTAAACAGCACATGTCAAGCCTCTGGAGAAAATCAAACCATGCCATCCATTAAGGTGGACTAGGAACTGTGAAACAAAGAACTGTCCCAAACTGCTTCCTAGCACCTTGTTAAATTAGTTATATAACTTCTGCCAACCTTAACTTGCGTATGACAGTTCCCAGAGTCAGTAGACTACGATTTATATGAGAACCCTCCTTCAATCTTGTACCAGCTGATGACGTTTGGGAAGCACGCTCACTGCCCGCAAGATCAATAAAATTCTGTAGTCAAACAGAAATCTTCTCAACATATATTCCTTTCCCACTTTGGAACTTGGATGAAAAAAGAAATTTTATGTACTTTTATCTTTGCTTTTATACCATCCTTCACATAAAGAAACTATTAACAATGTGATTAGGTCAAGGAATCACTGAAAATTAGTTTTCTGGGACAAACCGTACCACTGTAGCTGAAAGAGTGCTTGTGTTTCCGGCTGTTAAATATTCATGTGCAGAACTTTCAACTGTCTGCAAGTTACAGTATTTTTAGAATGAGGATAAAATAATCACTAGCGAAGTAACATATCAATGGATAACAAGAATAGGAAACGCCTTACGAGTTTAATAATTTGATGAGATCTGGAGCTCATTTCATTTAAAGAGGTTTCCCCTATTTGTCTCTGAGCTGGTAGGTGTAATGGAAGGCTATTAAGATAGTGTCATAAATAATATATAAGCTCATCAAAGAACATATACGCAGCTTCTTACCATCACAGACAGCAAGAAGCTCCTGTAGATGACCCCAGTCTTCCAGTGTCTCTTCTGTAAGTTTTTCAACCACAGTCCCTCTCTATTAAAGTGTACAGAAAAAAAATGTTTAGAGACACAGGCAACAATGGCTGAACCATAATCCCAAATGAACAGGTTACTCACCTCCGGATCATCTAGAAGTCTAAGCGGCGTATGATCAGGACTGAGAAGGTCCCTAACAACTTCATTGTATATTTCCATGGCAGAAAACTTCAAAACAAATTCTCTGTCTTGATGCTACAACGAAACAACCAATGAAAATGGAAACGAAAGCAAAGAGAAGTCACGTTTCCATAGTTGAGAGATGTGCGTAATATTTTAAAGGTACCGTTCCACTTCCTGTTTATTTAAGATTACCTTTTGCATGTAATCAAAAATATCAGCTATAGCAAATTCAGTGACTCCTCTCATTGTATAAGTCTTTCCGCTACTTGTTTGACCATAGGCAAATATACTAGCTGTGGAAATATAGAACAAATTTAACTTCATAGTGTAGATAAACTCTGGATAAAAGGACTTCAATTTGCCAACTTACAGTTGAAACCGTCGAGAACTGAAAGGGCAATTTCTTTGGCTCCTTCTTCATAAACTTTTTTTGTGGAGCAGTCAGGGCCAAAGACTCTATCTAATTCCCGTGTGAACCATACAACAGTAGTACAAACATTAGATTAAATGAAGAGTAATGGCTCAATTTGTGTCTGAAAATGTACTCAAAGATCATTAAATGAAACCTTGGAAAAAGGTTTAATCCATAAAGCCATACACAGACTAGTTGGCATCCAGTTGCAAGTTTGACAAAGTAATCTAGTATTTTTGTAAACGAACTTTTGCATTGCTGCAGACATATCAGAAACTTCCGCAACAGAAATCTGATAGTCTCTTCCAACAAAAACATAGGCTGAAATTTCCAAAAAAAAAAACTGTGAATCATCATTATCATCGTCTTACCGAATGTGTAGGCAGTGGGATACAAACAGCGCTCGGGGACACTCTTATTGAAGATGATGGTGGTATTGCTGATACATCCCCAATCAGACACATCATTGCGCAGGCTCTCTCTCTCATTGAGAGGCCTCAATCTCACTGAGACAAATATCCTCTCCTCCTGCCCGGCACCGCCCAAGCTCTCCGTGTCCCACTGGCTCGAGTCGTCCCCTCCAGCTGCCCCCATTTCCGGCCCTCTCCTCTCCTCCTTCAATTCCTCAACATTAACAAAACAAAATTCTCATTCAAGGCTCAAATATTCCCATTTTCAAATCACCACAACATCACCGCCAATCATACAAAAACAAAAATCAATTGAAAATATCTAAAACGAACCAGAGCTTCCACAATCATTCGACATTGTTACCTTTAATTTCGTTAAAAACGCGCCAGCACTGGTTCCTCCCACCGGCGCGTAAACGGCCGGGGTCCGTCACCGGAAGCTAAAATGAAAAACCGAAAATCAAACTCAAAACGAATATCCAGAATGCAGAGGGGGGATCAACCGAAAAGATGCAGCGAAAGACGACGTTCCGGTTGTGAATCTAAAATCAGGAGAAAGCGATGGAGAGGTGAGAAGAGAGAGAGAGAGAGAGAGAGAGAGGTGGATCAACACCGAGCCATCCTTTCTCGGATGGATCAGGCGTCGTTCTCCACAACTCCTCTGGCGCAAAAATTAAAAACCGCCAATTTTCATTTTAACTATTTTTTTCTTGCAAGTACCGGAAATGGGCGATTGCTGGTCGTTTTACTTTGACCTATTTTGACCATTTTTTGGGCTTCATGCTGGGCCAGACCGCACAGGCCCCCAATGGGTTCGAGGGAAATGTATAAAAGGGTTACGAGCTGAGCGATCATGGCTTCAAAAATCATGTGCTTTTTCCAATCGTTTGATTTTTTTTAATTTTTAAATTGTATATATTTTAGAGTAAAATAAAAATGTACCATTTTTACATGTGAAATTACTTCTTTACCTTAATAATTCATTTATTTCAGGCTCATCAAATGAGTGAAATAATTATTCTTAAAAAACAGAATACGAGAAATCACACATTTACCTTACATACATATCATATCCCTCCTCTAATAGTCATTTAGATTAAATTAAGCTGATTATGAAGATATTAATAGTAATTATAACCAAATTTATTAGGTATTCCATCTATTCTCTTTTAATTGTCACTTCTATTTGTCCATTTTTATTTTTCATTAACAATCTCAATCCATATTTAATACTATCATATATCTTAAAAATAAAATACTAATTAATTATTTATTATAATATATAAAAAATATTCTGCGCCAATAATAATACACCACGATTAACAAAACCAAACCACCCAGTTTGAAAATTAAAACCGCAGTATCATGCTGGTGGTTTGGTTTTGAAACAAACCGTGGTTTTGTTCTGATTCTTTCGGGAGTAAAATCGTGGTTTGAATTCCGCGATTTATGAAAGTTTAAATAGCCAGTTTCCTACAGCGGTTTGTAGCAAGAAGAGCCATTTCGAAACTGCGGTTTTAATGGAGGAAGCCAGTTTGACGTATAGGCTAGCGAGGACATCGACACCGTGTCAAGAACCAGTTTTGTTCTGCGATTTTGTCAAGATAATAACCAGTTTCGAAATGCAATTTTTGTCAAGTAAGGTACATGCTAAATTTTTTTTAAAAAATATGTAGATATGATATTAAAAATTCGGAAAAGGGCAGTTCAACAAAAAAATCTGATGTGGGCGACATCTATTATCTTTCACGAAACCTCAAACACAAAGGTAGTATTCCTCAATTTGGAGAGAAATGAGAGGGAAGGAGGATGAAGGAAAGGGAAGGAAAAGAGATGAAAGGGGAGGAGAGGAAAAAAAGTAGAGGTTATCGAGTACAAAAAGGATTTGAAAGGATAGAAAAAAAAATTAAAAATTAAAAAAAATACCCTTGAATCTTTCCCTTCTCCGGTAAAATCATAATTTTATTTTATTATCTCTTTATCCTTTCCCTAACCCTCCAAACCCGCTAATAGAAAAAAAAGAAAAATGGAATTTAAATCCCTCCTTCCTTCCTAAATCCGTCCTCGTTTAAACTCGAAAACACCAATTTCCTTCCCTCTCATTCTCTTTCACCCTAAAATCGACTCAGGAACAGAGTCAAATAGAAAGCTAACAAAAATTTAGGGCCGAAGTGGAACAGAGATTGGAGTTGACGGCGGCGAGACTGTGCTTCTGGGTTTGTCACGAAACCCTAGCTGATATGGGCTGGAATTTAGGACCGCTTCTGTGCCTTTTATGGCCTGAAGATGAACTGTTTGAGGCAAGTTTGGCTGGTTTTCAAACTAGGTCGATGCATTGACCTGGTGTTTCCACGGTGATCTCATCGGTTGTCCACGAGATCGGAGCAGCTTACTGGAGCTCAGATTCGGCTGCCTTGTTCTCCGTGTATTTGATGTTGTGGACTGAGGACTGAGCCTTGAGATGAAGATGGGTGCCCTGCTGCTCGGATCTGTAACTGAATGAGTTGCGAAGCACTTCGGTTCTTCTCTGTGGTGGCTGGAGGCACCTGGCTTGTGCGTCTTCGCATCGACAGTGTTTTTAAAAACCCTAGGGCTGCTGCACCCGGTGAACTTTACTTTTAGGCCGGAAGACTCGTTCTAAATATTGGGTCAGTTGAAGGCGGAGATCCGTCTTCTGGACTTGAAGCTCTGACGCAGTTTGCAATTGTCTGCGATGGTGGCTGGCAGTGGGCTGGAGATGCCGGTGTTGGCTTCCATCTAAACCAGCAGGGTTGTTCCTGGCTCAGATTGGAGATGAGGCGTGAATTCTAACCGAGATTGGATGTTTTACAGTTCCCGGGGATGGTGTGGGGCGCCAAGCTTGTGATGATGTTAATTCCTTGATTTTGCATTGTCTATCGAATCAGTGGCTGCTGAAGAATCTACTTCAGGCGGAGCTTGATCAGAAATTGAGGAGGAGGTAACCGCGAATGATGGATAATTGAGATCCTGGATGCGTAGGTTTTTCCTGACTGGCAGGTGAACTCTCCTCTAACATCCTGATATATGTTGAATCTGGTGTTAACCCTCGCAACTTAAATTCCTTGTTTTCAGCTGCTCTTCATAATCCTTAAATTGGTGTTCAGTTCCATGAACAGTTTTTCCATGGACATGTTAGTTAGGTAGGATATTCCATGGGGGTAGATGGAGTCAAGGATCTCCATGAAATAAATACCTTTCAGGGATGATCTCTCATGGACTGAGATTCGTTTTGGTAGTTTAAGCGGTGTTGTTGCAGTTTTTGCGCCGTTGCTGTTGCAACTGGTGCGCTGCCATTGATGCAGTGCTGCTGCCGGCTGATTCTTTGCTGTTTTCATGTGCTCCTTGTGCTGCAATTTGCACTGAAGGAGTTGTTTACACCAGTGTTTTGAACTGATATTGGATTTAATGAAAACGGCTTGTGCTGTTGCTGATGGATACCAAGCCGGCTAGTGACAGATGTGGCTCTATTTTGCAAAGTAATGTCCCGGTACAGTCTTGTCTGTCTTGGATGATTGTTAATTTGATTTCTGAAAAATGAAATCATATTTATCAATGATGAACCTGTTGACAAGACTGTGGTATGGCATTACACCTTTAACTAGACTCACTTTGATGTGTTGAGACATTTCAATTGGTCTTGTGGTGATCATGGGAGCGACTTCTGTGCTGCGCCAGTCAGCTCGATTGGTGTAGTGTGCTGCATATGCTGAACTGTAACTCTTACTGCTATTCAGCACAAAAATGCTCAACAAATAGCTGGGCATAGTTGACAACAAAATGGGGCATATCATAATGTTGTTAATTTTATTTTGATATTTAACTTATCAAACTAAATTATTATGATTAACTATGTCGCCAGATTTAAGAATTTAAATATAATAGTTTGTTCAATTTTGATAGAAATTCAATGTGTTTGAATTTCAATTAAAATTGACAAATTTTATGTTAGGTGATTAAATATTCGCTTACGTGGAAATTTGATCATATGAGTTGATATAAATTGTTAGTCATCCTTTGTATGATTAATTTATATCGTGTACACATCTTACGCTATGAATTATGATAGATAATTTCCTTCAACTTTTTTTTTATGTATGATCATATATACACATCTTGGGATGTTTGTTATGATCATCACATCTCCTTGTAATGAATATGTATTTTGTTATGCACCTATTATGTGTTGTTGGTTCTTGCATACCTATGCAATTATTTGCGTTGTTGTTGCGCAAATGAATTAGGATTACATATGTGGCTGTTTATGATATTAATGATATCCTATGTTAGGATTTGTGAATTACAAATCCATGAAATGTATGATAAACATTGGTTTGATCCTTCATACATCATTGGAAAATTTATTAAGTGTCTTTTGTGTTGCTACTAGATCAAGTTGGAAGACCTATCACAAGTTGGATAGGGATTTAATATTACTTGATTTAGTGCATGGTGACATTTATAAATGTAATGATGTGCTAACTATAAATCAAGAAATATGTGTTATCACGTTTGTAGTGTAGCATAGCAATATTGCTACATGTTTTATACATTCTTCGAGAATGTGTATCCTGTGACGAATGAGATTATCTAGTAGCAACAACTATAAAGGTTATGTGTTTACCCTTGTTGATGTTGTGGTGACATGAAAGTTTGGTAGACAAAGTTTGTTAACTCTCTGAAGCTGAATTATGGACATTTGTTTGAAACTCCAAAGATTAGCAAGCTCGCTCCTAATATTTTCATGTATTATGATAGTGAGAATACAATCCTGAAAGTTCGTGTTGGGTTAAACGACCCAAATCTCTTTATAATTAGAAAGTCTAATAAGATTAGAATTAGTATTTTAGAAACAAATAGAGTTGTATATTTGTTTCTTATTAAGTTGTTGAGAAGCTACTAATTCTAGTCATATTAGGAATAAAAATCCTAGATGGTTTAGGATTAGTGTTTATTATAAATAGAGGGTTGACATCTAGGATTTAGTGTGAGTGATTTTTGATAGGCACGAGGGTTGAGAAGAAGTCTCTTTTCTTGTACTCATTCATCAAACTAGCGAAGTGTGTTTTTTTAGCGTGGGCTTTTCCACATAAATCGTTGTGTTCGTATATTCTTTTTGTGCGGGCGATTTAGTACGTGTGTTATCTTGTTGAAACGATCCTAACAGTTCGTAATATCAAGTATAATGAAAAGTTCAAGAGACACAATAAGTTCAAATTGAAATTCATTCGATCGAGGGTTGGTCTCCGTACGGGATTTTGTCATGGACTTTATTGTTTAAAGACAGTGTGACAAACCCGTTGAGTATGATACCAGTGTGCACACTAGTATAGAAATTCATGGCCGCAACTATGCGGCAAAACCCGATGGGAATCACCTTGGGTAGCAACCCAAACCAACTGAATGAAGATCTTACAAAATTGGTTCAATGTGTTATAAACAATTCATTTGCGTGATTGGTACACCAATTACGACAATATGATTAATATTTGAGTCTATCCCAAAAAAGTCAGTTGTTGTTATAAGTTGCAAATAAAGTAAGAGTCAAAAATTCTGAATGGGGCAAAGTCGAAATTGACGAGATGTGAGAAGTGCATCTTCGGAGAGGCCTAGCTAGTTGATGCTGATGAGAGGTCACAGATAGAGAAGAGGGTTCCTCTTAAAAAACATTCATGATATAGGATGGGGGACACATGACCATAACATGTCCACCCTATAGATTATTTTTATAGCTTGTTGCTGTGAGAAAACATAGCTGAAAAGCAAGTTACAAGGAATATGTGCAATCTTATCTAAGATTTTGTGGAGGATTGTTGTAATTTGGGTCACTATATTGAACCTAAATGGTTTGATTTAATTCTAGTAATTGATTGTTGAACTAAACATAATTTATACAATTTTAACAATGATGGATATGAGCCGAATTGGTTGAATTTATTAGATGAAATTGTTTAAAATAGTGAATCTAATGAATTCTCTTTTATTTTATATTTTTGGTTAAGCACTTGAAGATAAGCTCTCCCCCTATTTATCTTAATGGGTTTAGTCTCAAATGTTTATTCTCAATTATTGATGGCATCATGTTCTTGTTAGTATAAAGAGAGTGCTTCTCTGATGAAAAGACACAAGACAAAAAAGAGAGAAACACTAGAAAGCTCAACTCTATTCCTTAGTGAAGATTGTGTTGTTTCCAAATTACATGAAGAAGTTTTCGTCAAGATTCATGCCGAGGTGTGCGCACCGAATTTGAAAACTGTATTATACTTGGAAGAGTTTGCGGAACCTCACACAAATGGAGATGGCGAATAATCTTCCAAGATAAACCAATTTGTTCGCTGATTCGATTCGTTCATCTACATAATTGAAAGTTAAGTTCCATTCTATATACATATTTTGAGCAGACGAGCATTTTGGTCTGCACAAGTATTTATATCTCCTTAATCCACTCAATAAATCTTAAGCGGCTACTATTAGAAGACTGTGGGAGTATATAATTAATGTGTTTTTTAATATTTCGTTTAAAATGTGATGTATTTATTATTGGTGTAGAAGGATTTCTATATGGATATGATGATGAAGTAAAAAAAGGTGTTGGTTAAGTGATAAGTAAAAGAGGAGAGGAAGTATTTATGAACTACATTATTTTATTTTTTAAAATGAACTATTTATCCTAAATTAATAAACATGAAATTGAAGGATAAGCAAGGGTAAAAAGTAATTCTGACGTGCATATTACATTTTTATTGGATATATTCCTAATGTTTTATTCTTTATCAATTTAATCCTAGAAAAATTTAATATAAATTGCAAGAAGCTGCAGATTGAGTTCTTGGATTGGAAGTGGACCAAAAAGCTATACAGATCCAATCCCTGTAAGATCAGTTTGGTCCTCCAAGGCATGCAGTAAGCTGCATCACCTGCATGGTGTCCTATTCAGGCAATTATCTATCTACAGCTTCTTTCTAGTTGCAATATACAAGAAAGTATGCAATGCTGAAGTCTCAACATACCTGAAAGACATAATACTTGTAGGCGTGATACCCCTGTCCGACTTGATGTCTGAGAATGGTAAATAAAATCTGAATATGGGACTGATGAAGATGATGATGATTACGGAGGACCTATGAAGAGAAAAACCCTTCTGACAGACTCAACCATGCGCTCCAGCGGATTTATTGCTCGATGGTAAGCTGCAAGAAGAGGTTTTGAAATCAGCAAGTGATCAAATTCTCAAGTGTGCGGATTATGCTGGGAAGGATGAAAAAAATGAGAATGATAATGGAAATGACGCTGTTCTTATGGAGGAAATTAGTGATGAATCAAAAGTGTGGGATTATGAGACGATTTTATCTACATATTCGAATCTAGAAAAGCATCCTTGGAAAATTGAAGCACCAGGTAGTAGAAAGAGGTATTCAGTTAATGTAGCTGTTACATCAAGTAACCCAAACAACATGATCTCTCTACAAGGGAAATCTAAGATCCCGTGGAGTTGTTACCACGAGGTGTACACTGAGATGGTGAACACTGTAGATAATAGTAAAGTTGAACCATTAAGGAGGAAGAAACATGGTCAGGAGACGAAGGAAGAAAAGAAATAGCGCAAGGTATTAATGTCGCCCTCTGAGAATTTGTCATCTAAAACTTTCATGTTTTATATCCACCACCCTTTTTATGCAACTGAACTGGTTTAGGTTTTTTTGTGTGTTGAGTTGAAAATTGTGTTCATAACTGAGATTTCATGCTTCAGGATTAAAGATATAGATAAAGCTCTGAACATGCCATCGGTGTTTTTGTGATAATGCAAGTTTCCTTTTCTTTTTTCAGCAGGCTGTACTTAAGGAAGAGCGAAGTGAGGCACGGCGCATGAAGAAAGAACTGAAGGGAATGTACAAAAATGTTACACAGCGTGCCCAAAAAGTTATTGCAGTTTCTGGTCCATAAGCTATTCACTTAATGTAAGTATTAGTCATGTTACTTATTGCAATGTTAGAAGATTCTTATTAGTTAGTCTATCGCTGTGGTAGGCATCTTTTTACTTTTGTAACTTTGGCAGATCTAATCCCCCAAATATTTGCTAAACATCTCTCGCATGCCGACATTCTAGCTACCATTTTACGAGCTATTTAAAAGAATTGGATATGAACCTGATGTAAGTGTCGCCCATTAATAAAATGAGGTAAAGTAGTTCGATGATGCTCTTGCAGTCTTCTTCAAGCATTTCAGGAGTCAACTGAAAATAAGGGGCACAACCCATGTTTTGTGGGCAAAATAGAAACACTTATACATGGATTGTTTACTCTATGATAATGTACTAACAAGTGGTGTGATAGTACAAGTAACACGGACTGCATAATTGCTTGTGGTCCTTAAATAAGATTGCATTCTTTCAGCTTCATCTAGTAACACTTTTTTTTCTCATCTTGAAACAGGTAATTACCTCGCATGACTCATTCAATCATTGACTCGTTGCATGTTATTTGGCTCACCGTTTATGTCTTCTTTATGGGATATCCGGGAACTACAATAGTTGGGTGTGATGAGCTTCTATGCCTTTTATTTCTTCTGTAGTTCCTACAGCAGCCTGATTTGTTTCCAAATAGGAATGTTTTTGTCTACTCATTTTTTCTATGAGAAGCGAAATACTAGGTATGGAATGAGAACCAGAGGGATTTTGGAAGCTACATTGACTGTGTCTACTGACTGCTCGAGCACATAACTGTTATTACTGAATCTATCATTTTTCCTCCTCCCAGGTTATGACTCCGAAACATTGACTGTGAGTAAACCCTGAAAACTGTAGTTTTTGTTACTGAATTTTATTCTTAAGCAGTGAGAAACAATTACACATCTGATGCAGTCATTTGTAATCTTGAAGGCATCACCCAAATGCATTTGGCTGTGTCCAGGTCTCTTCACTGTTTTCTGAAACACTCCTGTTTGCAGATATCCATTTCAGTTTCAGACATTTCTGTTGTAATTCATATTTGCCTGTAGTGAGCGGCACCTTCAGCAGCCTGAGTAACTACGCATGACTTGCAGGACCAAACTGATCTGACAGGGATTGGATCTGTATAGCTTTTTGGTCCAATTCCAATCCCAGACCACAATCCTTACTGTTCACTATTTATTATATTTATCTGCATCTTCTTTCAACATGTTTATTAATGAATGAGGAACAACATGAATAGGAAAACATAGTTTTCCGAAGTAGATTACTTCCCTTTTGATAGAAGGCTGCGTACAAGCACATTCTAAGCTCCGCCGCAAGCTTTCAAAGTAAAAAGAAACTCAGTGCCCAAGCAACACACTCAACAGGGCATACCACTTGAGCAGGGACTTGACTTATTCTCACGAATGAGCATTTCTCAATGAGGTACAGGTCCATAATCACCTCCAGGAAAATACGGCCTGGGACTCCCGTCACCGTAATCTGTTTCCTCCTCTGTGTAGGACTCCTTGCCACCACTCCCAATCAACGGAACAGCAGCATTTTGCCGCTCTGGAAGCGTGGAGGTTGCCCTTGACCGCAAGACTACCGGCATCCCAAAGCTGACTGTAACCATAACCACCACGCAAATGACACAAAGTAGAGCTGCTCTGAGGGACATGTCTTCTGTGCCACTCACCTGCATCCCTCTTTCCGATAAAAACAGGCTGCCACTAAAAAACATGATACGTGGGTTGCCTATTTATCAGTAAGATAGAGGTTTTGGGAAATTTAGCATTCGTGAGAATATGCCAGGTCCCGGCTCAAGTATTATGCCCTGTTGAGTGTTTTGCTTGTGTACTGAGTTTTTCTTACTTGGAAAGCTTGCTGTGGTGCTTAGAATGGTGCTTGTACGCAGCCTTGTATCAAATAATTATGTTGAAAGAAGCTGCAGATAAATAGAAAAAAATAATGAACCATAAAGATTGTGATCTGGGATTGGAAGTGGACCAAAAATCTATACAAGTCCAGTTTGGTCCTGCAAGGCATGCAGTCACCTGCACAGTGCCTTACTCAGGAAACTGGATATGCCGCTCACTACAAACAAATGTGAATTACAAAACAGTGTTTCATAAAACAGTGAAGAGAACTGGAGACACCCAAATGCATTTAGATGATACCTTCTAACAGATCACAACTTCAAAATTGTCACAAAAGTTACCGGATTTGAAATTGTGCCACTTTGCTTAAGAATAATTTCAGTGACAAACTACATATTTCAGGGTTTACTCACTGAAAAAGTTTCAGAGTCATAATCTGGGCGGAGGAAAAAATGTAGATCAACAATAACAGTTACGTACTTGAGGAGTTAGTATAGCACACAATGTAGCTTCCAAAATCTTTCCGGTTCTTATTCCATATCTTGTATGTCACTTCTCATAGGGAAAAAAAAGAGTAGACAAAAACATTCCTATTTGGAAACAAATCATACTGTTGTAGGAACTACGGAAGAAAAAAAAAAGGCATAGCAGCTGATCCCAACCAACTCTTGTAGTTCCCGGATCTCCTCATAAAGACAAAAATGGTGAGCCGAGTAACATGCAATGGGTCGATGATAGAATGTGTCACGAGAGGTAATTACCTGTTTCAAGATGAGGAAAAAAAAGTTACCATATGAAGCTGAAAGGATGCAGTCTCTTATTTGAGGACCACAAGCAATTCTGCAGTCAGTGTTACTTTACTATCACACTTATTGTTAGTATTTTTATCAATACAGTAAACAATACATGTAAAAAAGGGTTTCTATTTTGCCCACAAGGGCCGTGCCCCTTATTTTCAGTTAACTCCTGAAATGCTTGAAAAAGACTGCAAGAGCTTCATCGAGCTACTTTAACTCCTTCAATTAATGAGCGATACATGTATCTTGGTCATACATAATTCTTTTAAATAACTAGTGAAATAGTAGCTAGAAAGTCGGCATGTGAGAGGCGTTTTGCAAACATATGTGGGACTATAATAAGCCAAAGTTAAAAAGGTTAAAAGACACCCTAGAACAGCTATAGAACTAAAATGAATTTTTGAAAGACAGCCATAGTAACATGATTAATACTTACATTAGGTGAATTGTTGATGGACCAGAAACTGCAACAACTTTTTGGGCACGCTGTGTTTCATTTTTGTACAGTCCCTTCATTTCTTTTTTCATGCGCCGTGCCTCACTTCGCTCTTCCTTAACTGCAGCCTAATGAAAAAGAAAAAAGAAACTTGCATTATCATAAAAATACAAATGGCATGTTCAGTGCTTCATCTACATATTTAATCCTGAAGCATGAAAACCAAGTTATGAACACAACTTTTAACTCATGTCGCACAGTTCTCACATCAGTCAAACCTTGCACGCAAAAAAAACATGAACCAGTAGCATAAAAGGAGCGGGGAATATAAAATATGAAAGTTTTAGATGACAAATTCCCAAAGTACGCCATGAATACCTTGCGCTGTTTCTTTTCTTCCTTCGTCTCCTGACCATGTTTCTTCCTCCTTAATGGTTCAACCTTACTATTATCTACAGTGTTTACCGTCTCAGTGCCGACCCTTCTACCTCGGGGTAAAAACTCCACAGGGATCTTTGATTTTCCTTGGAGAGAGATCATGTTGTTTGGGTTACTTAATGCATCAGCTACGTTAACTGAAAACCTCTTTCTACTACCTGGTGCTTCAATTTCCGCAGGATGGTTGTCTAGATTTGAATATGTAGATAAAATCGTCTCACAATCCCACACTTCAGATTCATCACTACTTTCCTCCATAAGAACCACATCATCATTTCCATTCTCATCCTCATTTTCATACTTCTCAGCATATTCCGTACACTTACGAATGAGATCACTTGCTGATTTCAAAACCTCTTCTGGCAGCTTACCATCAAGCAATAAATCTGCTGGAGCTTTATATCGGTCACCAAATTCACTTTCATCAATCGCCCTATCCTTGAGCACATGGTTGAGTCTGTCTGCAAGGTTTTCCTCTTCTTCACCCATTGCGCCCCCGTAATCATCATCATCTTCGTCTGACCCATATTCTTGGCTTTCAAGCTGCAAAATAATTAGTCATGTATCAATGTTCTAAATTTATCAACATTCGCAGACATCAAGTCAGACAAGAATATCACTCCTCTACTGCTACAGAAGGGGTTAAAGAGAAATAAACTCATGCTAGCAAACAAAAACCACAAACTGAGGTATTGGCCCATGTCAGGTCCACTATAATCCAATCCAGTTCTATTTGATTAGAGATTATTCATTTTTTCATAAAAAAAATGCATCTGACTGTACTTTTCTATCGTTACAAACCCATCCTGATAAGCAAAACGAACTACTCCAACTGACAAACAACATAAAAGAAAAACAGCGCTCACCAGTTCAAATTGATCATCTAAAAGCCTCCTGACTCTCTGCTGTTTGTCATCAGAATCGTCACCAGAACCTTGATTTCTGATTCCACCAATACTGTTAAGCCCGGCACTGTTTTCTTCCAAATAACTACTACCAGAATCATTAAGCTGCTCCAGAGCGACACCCCCAGACTTAGATCCATGGACCACACCAGACTCCAATCTCTCATCAATCACCCACTCATTTTCCTCATCACCTCCTAAAGCCAAGTTTGCTACCACAACAAAATCCTCCTCCAAATCATCATCATCTGAAGCAAACCGGGATAGGTCATCATCATCAAGCAACGCAGCCACTTCAGGATCGATTGCTTTCTGAAGCCTAACACCAACACTTTTCGCAGCAACACTATACATAGTGTCATCTTTAGTCTCTTCCAAGGTGACCTTAGGGACTGGTACTCTGGAAGCATCATATGCCTAGAATTAAACCAGCACATAATCTTTTCATCAAATACAATCATATAAAAAAAATTAAACCTGAAATCTTTACAGATAAATAAATCAAGAAAAGGGTCTGACCTTGACATCAAGCGGAAGTGGCTCAATCTTTGCTTTAGGATTCTGATAATACGCCGAACCGCCACCAGCATTCTTAATCTCCCTCAGATGAAGCAAATAATTGTAGCCATCGTCAGGAAACCCTAGCTCAAGAATCTCCTTCCTCACATGCTCCGGCAACGGCCCTTTAGACTCTGTTCCATTCCCGAACACGACACTCCCGCAATCTTCTGGCGCATCGGCAAATCTCGAATCGGAGTCGCACACGCTGCTCTCATCCGGGACGAAGCTGTCGACGACGTACTGACTGTTGTCGACGCGGATGAACACTCGGTCGGATCCTGGCGTGTTTTCATCGTAGCTTGGATCTGATGAGTCGCGCGCGATTAGCTGAAAGGTCGCGGCTTGCTTCTTGTTGATGAACTTCTTCTTCCCCATCTCTGCTTCAAAATCTGAACTGCGCGAGAGCGATGCAACAAAATATATAAACGGAACCCTAAACCCTGATTTTATGAACCGAGTGAAATTGAACCAGATTAAAATGTTTCGACCGAAGACATGTTGAACCGAGCGCTCTGATTTAATTTTCGGTTCGATCGATGATTTATTGAACCGATCGCGCTGATTTGAATTTCGGTTTGATCGGGTCGTCGTCCTCAGACCTACTTCTGTTTCCTCCTAATCCGTCAAGCTCTGGTTTGGATCGAGCTACGTGTCCCGCATGCAGAGCATACAGCAGGTCTTCCACCGGGCGATTTCGGCGGATCTTGAATCGGCAACCATGTCGACAACCTCAATTTCTCAGAAAATCGTGCTTGAGTTAATGTTCGTCGTCAATTTGGAAATCCACGAAGTGGGAGGATATTTGTATGGAGATTGAGCTGAAGTGGTAGCTGAATTCATGGAGACGTCTTCGTTGCTGAATTCGACGCAGAAGTATGCTGCGGCAGCGTTGTTCTCGCTGGCGCTTCATCAGTCGCAGATTCATCAGACTAGGCCTTGGAATGCTCTCAAGAGTCTCGAAGATGAGGATGTCGGTGAAGGGGCGAGCGTCGGTAAAGAAGATTCAGTTTCTGAAAACCCTAATTTGTGGATCCACGATAGCTCTAATCTTCTCAATCCTGTTTTGAAGTATGCTCTCCGAATGTTTGATAAATGTCCTCAGTGATTAATCCGTTGTTAGCTTTTCAGATTTATTTATATCCACCAAAACATTTTGACATTTGTCCATTATAGATTCATTGGGGTGGAAGAGCAGACGGTTCATGGATTGAAGGAAACAGCAGCTTCTTCATCGCAAGTCCGCCATCACGTTGGATCAGTATGATTTTCTGCTATGACAACATTTTTCAAATCTTAAAACTTCGAATTATAATGTATATGTTCTTCATCTTTATGATTATACCTGACCAGTTACTGGTTTTGCAGTTCTTAACACTTCTTGCTGAGGATAGTAAAGATTTGCCTGAAGAAAAAGGGGACAAAGAAATTGCATTGGCTAAATCAGTTCATGCCATGGTGCTGACATTGAAAACGACACCTGTCCCGTTACAAGAAGCAAAAAATGGTGCAGAGTATGAAGCTAAATGCCGCGAGAACCATACTAATATTGATAAAAATACACCATCTATCCCTAGCGAGTCCACACAACATATTACTACATCGAACAAGGACGGTGAGCTGGACGTTACGGATGGAAAAGTTACGGATAATTGTGTGCAAGAAAAGTCTTTGCTAAGTAGCGAACGTAAATTGACAGTACTATATGAGCTGATTGCAGCTTGTGTTGCATACAATATTGAAGATGAAAAGAAGTGTCTCTTAGGAAGAGGTTATGATGCTAGACACCGTGTAGCTTTAAGGTTGCTAGCGACATGGCTTGATATCAGTTGGGAAAAAATGGTTCTTCCTCTTAGACACTCGACTTTGATTTTTAATTTTTGTATATTATCTTGCATTCACTACTATAAAGAGTTTTAAGTTATTACGCTCCCCCTTCTAGGTTGCTATGGAGACAATTCTTGCATACTCTTTAATATCCCATGCAAAAGAGGACAGCAAAGAGGAAACTAACCCCATATCTCCAACAAGCACTTGGGATACTATGAAGAAAGGAGGTATAGTTGGAGCAGCTGCTCTGACTGGAGGAGCCTTAATGGCAATTACAGGAGGTATTGAATCCATTACACCACAAAAATAACATACTACACTATAAATTATAGACAGATGGATGCTATGTTAAAGATTAAAAATCTGTATCAATTTACAGGGTTAGCTGCGCCAGCAATTGCACAAGGTATTGGCGCTCTTGGATTAGCTTCGGTAGCTAGTGCCACTGGGTCTTTCACTGGTTCGATGGCAGTAGCTGCATCTTTCGGAGGTTATTCAGTATTTGTCTTCGTATATGCTTCTTTTAATAATCGCCATTTTTTGGGTATTTTCAAGAAATGGTATGTATATTTATTTTCCAAAATAAGATTCTGGAAGAATGCAGAACAACACATAACCTCGTCATGAAAGGATTTTACACCATGCAAACTTTTTACTCTTAGATCTTAACTGGTAGCATTTGATTATAATCATTGATTGGCTATGCTTTATGTGAGGAAGTTCTGTCGTTTACTTGTCTATCAACTCACTGAAAAAACATACCTCAATAATCACGATGCGCCAGGATTTTTTTAGATTAGGGTGACCCTAGTTTCATAGGAAATTTGAAATTAACCAGATAAGTGCGGCATTAGTTGGGTGGACTTTTAAGCACACGCAGGCTAAGATTTTTTTGTCAAAAGGGTTAGATTTAAATTATATGTTGTGTCATTTTTTAAATTATATGTTGTGTAATTTTTTATAAGATTTGTACTGGAGAATTTTCTGAAGACTAATCTTAAATTGAGTTACATATGGCATTTCAATATAGAGTTGCCTTTCAAAACTCTTCCTCTGGTCGAATCCACTGCTCCGTTATCTTGTTTCCTGCATTTCACATTAATACTTTTTCTGAATATCAGTTGCTGGAGTTGGCCTGGCCGGAAGTAAAATGGTTAAGAGAGTAGGAGAGATCGATGAGTTTGAATTTAAGGCCATAGGTCCAAATCATAATCAAGGAGTAAGAGACCTAGTATTCTATCACTGTACAATTTCATTCTCGTGTTAATAACATTTGAAGCTTGGATCTAGTTCGTTCTATCTATTTTTTCCCAGCGACTTGCAGTGGGAATCTTCATCTCTGGGCTTGCTTTCGAAGATGAAGATTTCACAAAGCCATGGGAAGGCTGTAAAGATTACTTAGAGAGGTTCGAATTTCATTTGACAGCCTGGCATGTGCATGAGAAATTAGTGATGGATTTTTTTTCCACCGTTACATAAACTTGAGTAATCATTTAGCAAAGAGCTGAGATGCTAATTGATAAGTTCACTAAAATATTTTTACTAAGGTTTTTTAGGCAAAGCCATAAGAAATGGCAATGCACAATAAATCAGATCTGTACTACCAAATCTGTTTCAATATTCCTTGGATAGAAACTTTGTTTTAATTTGGTTGTTGAAGTTGTCTTCTGGAATTGCAGTTATGCTATAAGATGGGAGTCCGAAAACTTATTCGCTGTGAGCTCTGCAATAGAAGACTGGATAGCGTCAAGTATCATAAAAAATGTTGCTGTTCAGTAGCTCATTCAAATTTGTTTGTTTGGGGATCTGACATTGTGGTATGCTTGCACAGAAATCGCGACTGAATTATTGAAAGGTGGTGCCATGATGACAGTGCTGAGCACTCTTTTGACAGCATTGGCTTTGCCTGCTTCCTTAGTTACAGCCTCAGATTTAATAGATAGTAAATGGGCAATTGCTCTGGACAGGTACCCATTTCATTACAGTTTGTGCAAAATGCTGTTTTATCTTTTGTAGGTTATAGTTTGCACCATAGTACCACAAGAGTGTGGGGAAAAACAGGTTATAGTTTGTGTAATGCTTTACATTGCAGCATAGAAATTCTTTTTATTCATTGTTCATCTATGAATAGAGCTGATAAGGCTGGGGCGTTACTTGCTGAGGTACTGCTGAAAGGCTTGCAGGGGAACAGGTGGGACACATAGGAATGCGACCTTTAAGTATTTGTCCTCTCATACAATGACATGATGTCATTGACCCTTGTTTTTATGCTTGCCAGGCCAGTCACACTTGTTGGTTTCTCACTGGGGGCTCGCGTAATTTTCAAATGCATTCAGTGTCTAGCGGGAGCAGCTGGAAATAGCGGTACTGTACTGTATGAATCACCCATTAGTTTGATACAAGTTTCAAGCATTTTTTTCACATGAGAAACAAAACAGGTGTTGGTCTAATAGAGAGGGCTGTTCTTCTCGGAGCACCAATTTCCATCAAAGATGAAGATTGGGAAAGTGTTAGGAAGGTACATCAACGAATCCTCTGGCTATTGTTAATGAATATTGCTATTGGTATCAGTTTCATATATGCTCCCAGACTTAATGATATATTGCTGATAATGGGATTGGCAGGTCGTTGTTGGGAGGTTTGTCAATGCTTATTCTACCAATGACTGGACTCTCGCTATAGCTTTTAGAGTCAAGTAAGTTCGAGCCGTTGGAATTTACTATCGATTAACAGTTGCTTATTTTAATTTGATCTGGATAACCAGTTTTAAAATTTTCAGCTTGCTATCTCAAGGACTGGCAGGAATTCAACCAGTTGAGGTTCAAGGAATTGAGAATGTAAGTTAAAATCGTTTTCAATGGAACTGGATCCTCAACCGCCCCATTCTTTCAATGTTTATGGTTATTCTGGTGAGGTTTTGTAGGTTGATGTGACTCAGCTTTTAGAAGGTCATTCATCCTATCTCTGGAATTCAAAGCATCTAATTGACTACATGGAGCTGGACAGTTATTACCCAGTCTTCCATATCCCAGTTTCAAGTGGACAGGAGAAGACAAGCTCTGTGAAAGTGGCCTAGCGTCTCCAACAAACCTGTTAGTATCTCCTGCTTCTGCTCTGTTTCACATCTGCCCAGTTACTTGCTCATTAAAAGGAGGAATAAGCTGATGTTTCTTGCCGGCCAATTCCACTGAGAATTGTATGCTTGAACCAGCTATATAGAAATATACAATTGAGATTTCTGGAGACATGATAACAAATCTACGGAGATACCACAAAGAGTAGTGAAGCCATATCGTCAACCTAGGAGGCTGACCTCTTGGATAGAATCTTTCCTATGATCACTAGGAAAAGTTTGCAAGTTTTTTTTGCTGGGTGCAGTTTTGTTACGCTTGAAGAATGATAACTCTCAGGATATCATATATTGGGTGATGCACTTGTATCTACCTGACGAATGTTTGTAGGTTTTATATTGTTCCTCTCTTACTATTTTTTTTCTTCCCATGTCATTTGATCAACTGGGTTTGCCTGCGGGTCACTCGTTGGACGGGCTGGCTTTCTTCTCCTGGTCAAAAATATCGAATTCGTTACTCTATGTGGGTCACCAGTAATGACTTCGTTTGGTATGATTGGCTTTAGAGATTTCTAACTCGGTTGACATTGCCCCTGTTTGTGCTAGTCATGAATAATACTTTTACCTTATTGTCGGGTAGAAAGGCTTATGAAAATGTTGACCATGATTAGGTTGTTTTTTCAGAAATCTTTAGAACCCACTTCTTCTCTCGGACCTGGCGTGATGCACATCATAGCATATTAGGGTGCAGTGAGGCCAAAGACTGGTTCATGACCATGCTCATGCATGCCTTGATCATTCAGCTTTAAGAGAATATATTTTATCTGTGGGGACAACGTGAACAGCAAGCTATGTATAATGTGTATTCTTCCATGATGCTTGATACCTTTCATAAGTGAAAATCGAGTAGCAATGGAGGTGTCACAGAGTATAAATTGTACTGAGATCGATGGCCAGAACATATATCATTTCGTAAGCTCCCAACCACAGCAATGGTGAGATACATGACGATGTCGTCAGTAGCCAGATTCTGCACTCTAATGTTCTTTTTCGCATTGCTCTCTGAGTCATCGAGGGCAGAAATGCTGACTAAGAGAGTGAGTAGTCCAGTGAGCAACACCACAAATACAACTACTGAAGTAGTGGTGGTTGACAGAAAGAGTAACAGCGGGGGATCAGGGAACTATGGGTGGGGGTGGGGATGGGGCGCGGGAGGGGGTGGCGGAGGAGGAGGTGGCGGCGGAGGAGGAGGAGGAGGAGGGGGCGGCGGGTGGTTTGGGTGGGGACGATGCAGGACAAACAGAAAGAGATCCAACAAAATCCACAAGAAGAATGTCTTCAGCAAACACAACTATGTCATGGGTGTGTTTGCCGAGTGCATGGCGGATACGAGGTGCTACGGCATGAGACTCGACTGCCCGCTGCACTGCGGCGGCCCTTGCCTCTACGACTGCGTGAACATGTGCAAGGCTCATTGCCGCCGCGGCCGCCGCGGTGGCCGCAATCAGCACCGCCGTTGATGCACCACATCTTATGTATCATGTCAATCACTCTTTTCCAAATTGTGCTTTGTTATTATTTGCTGGTGTCCTGGTCTTTTTATTTTATGTATTTCAATTTTTCCTAACCACATCACACACAAAAAACTATTTATAAATGAAATTTATTTTTCCGAACTGATAAACATATATAGATGCATTATTGCTGTTGACAGAGACCAAGGCAACGAAAATAAAACCATTTTAACCGAGAAAATCTTATACTCAAATTGCTGGTAACGAGGTGTGCGCATAGATTATATTATTCGCATCTGATCTCATTTTGAGACTAAATTATTTTAAGCTAGTAAAGGGCCAAATTCTTCAAAAAATCTTTGAAAAAATGATAAATGAATAATGTGACGGAGTAACTCTAAGCATATACGAAAAGCCTCATTTTTTAGATTATAAGATTATCATTTTGAAAATCTACCTAATATATCCAGAATTAAATCCACACAAATATGTTTTTTTAATTTTTTTTAGTTTCAATAACTATGTTGATAGCAAATATGTCATCTGCTTATCAGTCTCGTTTATTGCTTGCTCATATTTTTGAAGTCAAGAATTTCAGGAGGTGTTATTATTGCCACTAGGTCATAAATGATTTAATCCTTTGTTCCTGAGTGTATTTCTGATATTTTAAAGAAGGATTTAGAGAGATTTCAAGGAATTAAAATTCATTTCTATTTCTCTCAATTTGGGATAAATTGGAGGAATTTAGAGTATGGAAGAAGATTTTACCTTTTTGTTATTCAATAATTAAAAATATTTTTTAATAAGTAGAAGTATTTTAGTAAATGCCCCCATTTTCAATTTCTACCTTCAAATCCTCTTTTTTTCTTTTTCCTTTTTTTTTTCAAACCCTTTTCTCTCCCGAATTCAGGAACAAAACTGAGAATTTGAGTGGGAATGAAATGAATGTGTTTGAAAAGAGAGGAAATGAAATGAGAGGAAATTAAAAGAAATACTAAAATAATTAGTTGATAGTGTGTTTAGGAGGGATTAGAAGAGAATAAATACAATTTAATTATTATAGTACCCTTAAATTTTAGATGAAATAATGAATAAAATGAGGGCAAATATGTTTTTCACCTTCTTTACGCTCATTCACTTCCAAATCCTTTCAAATGAGGAGTAAAGGAAATGAAACTATAATACTCTTAAACCCCTCCAAATCTCTCTTTACAAAAACTCTAAGACCACCTCCATATGTTTCACTTCCTCTCTCATATCCCCTTAAATTAACTCCTCAACACTAATTATGTCATTAATGAAATAAAATCAGTTCAATGTCAATTGCATGTATTAGAAACTTGTAGGGTTTTTTTTCAAGTAGCGTAATTTGTTATTGAGTCACATAGGATCACCAATGAGGTTTCGGTCTCGTAGTTTGAGGTGTTGTCTAACAATCCTCATATTTTGTAAAAGAGTTTGACTTCACTATTAGGATGAAAATGATATACAATCACTATTAGGCAGAGAAACAACTCGAACAAAAAAAACCTCCTCCTTCTCTCCAAAAACCTAAAAATCAAAAACCAATTGATGCGGAGGAGGAGGGTCGGGGCAGGCGCCAAAAGATTCTCTGTCCATGTAGACGTTCGCGCCAAAAGATTCTTTGAATCCTTATCTAATAAAATTATCTAAAAAATAAAATAAAAATTTATAATCACATAGCATCACACGATCACGCTATAACATAGATTAGTTAGCTAAGCTGAACATACAATTTCAACGTACACCATGGCCCCATGCACAAGCACATCTCAGCTTCACTTCTTTCTTCAGCTTCACTTGTATACTTCTTGATGAACGCATCTACTCCTCAACAGGCCCTCTGTCCAGACGCCAAGGGCCATCCCTGGCCACCTCCAGCAGCCCTCGAGCCACCGCCATTCACCGCCACACCTCTCGACAGATGATTCCCGCCCTCGCCGACATCTGATTTATGATAAAACGGGCTAGTTTCAAACTCCTTCTGCCTCACCGTCATCAAATCAACCTGTTCCAACCTCTCCAGCACATCCTCCATAGAAGGCCGGTTTTTGATGTCGTGATCCAGACATTTTAGCACCATTTGTGACAACAGGAGTGCACCCTTTTGGGGATACTGATCATTCCCTAATCTCGGATCTATTATTTTCCGCAGCTTCTTCTTATCCGACAGGCAAGGCTTCGCCCATTCAACCAGATTGTGCTGCCCTGAGGGCCGGTTCGTGTCCACCGCCCTCAGCCCTGTCAGCATTTCCAGCAGGACAACTCCAAAACCATACACATCACTTCTCACATACAGATGACCTGCACAAAACAGTCAACAAACTTACTTATACAAATACTCATCATATGGCCATCTTGATGGAGCTCTATATTTGAATTGGATTTACCTGTTGCTAGATACTCAGGCGCAGCGTAGCCATGTGTGCCCATGACACGGGTGGTGACGTGAGAATAGCCGTCGACAGGGCCAAATTTCGCCAACCCGAAATCAGACAGTTTGGCATTGTAGTCCTAAAATCAATACGACAGCAAAGGTTATTTACAGTGTCTTCCAAAACTTTCTGGCACTGAGTCTTACCGGACTCTTGAGCCAGACGTATAAATAGGGTTTCATTCCGAATCCCGAACCGTCAGATCATACCTCTTTGATGGCGAGGCTAAGGTTATAATAAGCTATATGAATCAAGCGATACAAGAGAGTGTGTGGTTCGGGTTCCTACCCCGTCTAACAGGATATTCGAGGCCTTGAAATCGCGGTAGATGACTTTTTTCTCTGAAGTATGCAAGAATGCTAGGCCTTTGGCCGCTCCTATGGCTATCTTCATCCTGACCTCCCATGACAGTGGCTCCATACCTTCTAAAGAAAGTTACTGTCACTAAGACTCGAACCTATGACTTATTTGATGAATACCAATGAAGTGTTGGTTGAAGTTTGGATGCTTACTTCGAAAGAGGTGGCTTTCCAAGCTGCCCTTCGGCATGTATTCGTAGACCAAAAGATACTGGCGGTCCTCCCAGCAGTAGCCGACGAGCTTCACCAGATTCGGATGCGTGAACTTTCCCAAGAACCTCACCTCTGCCTGTAAAACTGACGCGCGCATGACATTTTTGTCTTGATATATAAAATTCATGTATTAATAACTGCTTTACTTTTACCTGCCACTCGAGAAGGCCCTGAGAGCTGTCATTGCTGGACTTCTTGACGGCCACAGGCACGCCGAAGCCAGTTCTGGAAGGCGCGAGGGTGTTCTCATCTATCCAACCCTTGAAAACTGTTGAAATGGATGATCCAAAAATCACCTACCCAACTCCATTAAGCTCCAAGTGCTCCTCCCATTAGCTCCAAGTGCTCCTCCCATTAGCTCCAAGTGCTCCTCCCATTAGCTCCAAGTGCTTCCTCCATTGATACTAAGTGCTCCATCCATTAGCACTTAGTGCTCTCTCCATTTCCTCCACAATTCACTATAAATGGAGTTGAATGGAAGAAGCAAAGATCATCTCCTCTAGCACC